>JALPQI010013737.1:0-34417 GCA_025490895.1 Thaumatotibia leucotreta | reverse complement strand
ATTTGTCTCTCAAAGACCGACGTTATAAACAAAAACTACTACTTTACCGGATAAAGTTGTGACAGTTTTAAAGCCTTCTGATCGACATGCTTCAGTAATACCCGAAATTAATGAAGACGAGAACTTGGCTTGGCTCTCGCAGTTGATGAACGTCTTTATTATGAAGAAGATAGACATAAAAATCCTTGGGCGAGCGAAGCGTCTCCGTTTCAGCTTTACCAAAAATGCTTTTAACGGTAGCGGACTCTTCTGAAGGTTTGATAAATATTCTTAATACAATAAATATTGTTTTCAGCTTTTTGAGTTTTCGCAAAAAAATAGTTAGTAAAAAGGACGCAAGCGACTGAGCGATAAGACAGATTTAGCTTGCGTCCACTTATTGGAACAGACTAGCAACTACTACACTAAGCCATGGCCCGACATAATAATAGCCAGTTTTCAGATTGTGACAACCCTATTAACATAGAAATGAGCCAAAACCATAGAAACGCTATAAGTCCTAGGTCCGACATGATAAAATTGTGAAAATTTGGTACATAATAGGTACACTACTCATACGTCTTTTAGATTTAAAATAAAATGCGACCGTCAATAAATCATTAAAAAAATTGATTTTATAAAAAAAAGCAAAAAAACGTAATATCATCAAAATAATCAATTATGCAGTCCTGTATTTTTTTTATTTGATTCAATATCGTTCCTTCAAAACACAGAAAAAATATTAGCGCATTAATTTTGCATTTAGAGGAAATAAAAATACAAACATGTTTTGATGACGTCATAAATGTAATCTTAAACATTTTTTTTCTCAGAAACTAAATACGATAGACGACTGGGAGTTTTTGTATTGGTTTTCTTATAAAATGTTGCAATCGCTAAAGCCAAGAAAATGTGGTGAACAAAACTGAAGAAATATTTCACACTGTGTTATCGAAGCAAATGTCACAACAAACCGCCGGAGCTTACTTGAACTTGCATTTTAACATGAAAATGCTTATTACAATATGTAGGTACCTAAGTAATATTATGTAGGCACGTGCATGTTTTTAAACTAAGTAACAATACTGGAAAATTGCGTTACATATCACTTTTTAACCGACTTCAAAAAAAGGAGGAGGTTCTCAATTCGACTGAATTTTTTTTTTTTTTTTTTTTTTTGTTGTATGTATGTTACCTGATATCTCCGAGAATAGTGAACCGATTCTAAAATTTATTTTTGTGATCGAACGTGTATTACCCCGAGATGGTCCCATTGGCACCAAGTTGGGGTCTGATGATGGGATCCTGGAGAAATCGAGGGATCTCTTCAAATGTTATAGGTACATGTATGGCGCTTTTGGTAATTTTCATTCATTTACAAGAATTTGCATTCAGAAAGTAGGATTTGAGGAAACCAATGATGGAAACAAATCGGGAATCTTGGAGAAACCGGTTGAAGTCGGTTTTTTAAATTTTTAATTTGGTGATTATTATGTTGCTTGGATGTGACAAAAACAATAGTTTCCTAGGGTTGCGGCGTTCTGTTCTGTTCGACTTGGAGAAGTGAAGATGAGTCTAAATACGACTTAAGTAAATACTCGGAAATTAGTAAATGTATGTTACAGGTTGAAGTATTTTCCTTTGTAACTAAGGTAGGTTAGTTATACTGCCATATCTGAGGCAGCCCCGTTGTGTGACTGTTTGAGCTGCCCGTTGTACAGACATACCCGTAAGTAACGCATAGGCACGGACAAAATGTCAGATTGAGTTGTTGTATGCCGTGTCCACCCTGTGCTATGTATGAGACAGGATTGGAGGGCCCCCCCCCCCCCCCCCTCCAATCCTGTCTCATACATACCCTCATGCCCCCCCGGGCATGAGGGTTAATATATATACATGCATGCAGGTATGCTAAATATTTAGGTGCATTCTTATAAATGCCTTAACCTTTCAATACCTATACCTATAGATAGATAGGTTTATACTCGGTACCATGCCCCATAATAACTATGTATATGGAATTTGACCGTCAGCTGTCAGCTATTATAAAGGTGCTATCATCATCGTCATCATCATCATCAGCCTATGTTAGTCCACTGCTGGACGTAGGCCTCTCCTTTTAACTATGCGTATAGACTGCCCATAATCGCCACGCTGGGCAAGCCGATTGGCGATCGCAGTAACGTGACCACTGTTATTATGCTGCTGCCCATAATCAATCTTCTATCAAAGAACGATAAGTGACACTCAATCCCTTAGTCGACTCTTTCGACACCCGCGGGAAGAGTTGGGGTGGTGGCAAATGTATTCTTACTGCCGTCACCACACTACAATTGTATTTATGTTTCAATTATAACAATAGTAAACGGCATTTACTATTCAAAATGTCAATCTATATCTAAATGTCAATCTATGTGTACAATTTTATTATACAATTCATATCATGTATGCACAGTATAAATCAACCTAGTCTTAAGATACTAAGATATTTACGTTTTACATGCACATCGATCGAAGAGCACATACTTACAATCAATCAACAATGGTGAACTACATTCGACGCAAGAGAAGAGGAAAACGATTAAAATAACAGTGGGATACTTGGCCAAAAACAGTCATTTGATCATGATGGTCCTCCAGGAAAGGTGGTATATATCCTTAGTTAAAAACTGGTAAATGCTGTCTGTGCTTAGATTAGCTTTGAACATAAGGTTCTATTAAATAATACGTGATGTAAACAAAATAATTTCTATACATTTCTTAAAAATGTCTTAGGGCATTCTTACGCCCATCCATCTAGTTTCGCCATAAGTTCAATTAAGGTTGTATTGTGTATGCTAATTGAGCGACGATATATATACATACATCATCAGCCTATGATAGTCCACTGCTGGATGTAGGCCTCTCCTATTAACTATACGTATATACGCATTAGGAGGTAAATGCCCATAATCGGCACGCTGGGCAAGCGGATCACCGATCGCATTATGTGTCCACTATGATGACGCTGCTGCCCATCATCAATATGTTATCAAATAATTGTCTGTGACACTTTAATTCCTTGGTCGACTCTTACGACACCCGCAGGAGGAGTTGTTGGGGAGGTGACATATGTATTCTTACTGCCGTCACCACACGACCACGTGTATTAGGTAGATACATATTAGATGCTTAAATACCTAGAAAATAACCATGACTGAAGAACCAATATTTTTGTGATAAATACCTATTTATCTTCAATTAATTTTAATTATTCTTGCAGGGAAGTCCATCTATGCCGCGGTCGGTGTTTTATGTTGTCATGATGCATGATGTCAAAGCGAATCTTCTGATAGCAAATTAGGTATTAATTAGTTATTGTCATTAATCAAGCTTTTGGCAAGTAGGTCACATTTTAAGGCCAGAGGAACCAAGCATTCAATTTTTAGACTTAAAATATAGTCTTAAAACGAAGTAATTACGATACCGGTGTATTTATATGACTGGGAGAAGATGTTCAAGAGTGGCTATAGCTACAAGGTAATTAAGCTACAGGTATATTTTTTATGGGAGTATGATAAAATGAAAATAAAAACACTGCCTTCATTATTGTATAGTGTGCTACTGAATCAAAAAAGGTGGGAAGTTGTCGGTTCTTGTGGATCGTTCCCCGATTTTCTGAAGGCGAAGAAACTGATATGAATATATATAATTTATTAATTTTAAATAATCTTAGGTGGTTAGATGACAATCAAATCACGTTCAAACAGTAGCATCTTGAAAAAATTGGGCGAACTTTTGAAGTTTCTTAAGCCAGTCCATGGCGACTTTTTATTTATTTAAATAACATTTCTATCAGAAACCACCACTCAGTTGAGTGGGACTGATGATGAAGACCATGGATGACTCTCAGAACTGTACTTTTTGGCGCACATAATTCGTCTGTGCCTATAAGATATGTGGATTAGATAATTACAACAATTTTACACAAATCGACTTAGGTTTAACCCAATGTAAGTCTTATGTTGTGCGAATACGGGACGATATTGTGTGCGTGTGGATAGACAATTATAATATATATGATAGATAGGTAGATACATGTAGATACTGGTCTTAAGTAAGTAGAAAACAACCACAACCAAGGAACAAATATTCACCCTCGCCGGGATTCGAACCTAGAATCTCCAGCTTCATAGGCATAGTCATTGCCAGCTGGGCTACGTACGGAGGCTGTACAAGTTGAGTTTCCAGTGTCAATAGCAGACTATTAAACAGTATAGGAAGTCGCTCGCAGGTGCATGAGCTGAGGATATTTAAGTAGTAAGGTGCGTCTATATAAGACGGCCCTACAATCCCTCCCGACGAAGGCGGGTTCCTTGAGAAATCTTTAAATCTTAGGCATACTTTAAGGTGGTTTTAGGTAGGTAAACATTGCAGTATGATGAAGCAGAATAACAAAGACCGAAATGAAATTCTAAACGGATTTTTCTAATGGGTTAAGTTTCTCAAGTATTAGTCATTGTGTAACATAACCAGAACTCTACGAGCATGCAATGGGGGGTGCACCGAAGTCTCTGTCCCTTTTGCCCTCGACATTATAGGGTCGGCAACACGTATACATATATGTATGACATCTCTGAAGATGCCGGTGTTCATAAGGTGCAGTAGCTGTTCACTATCAGGTTACTTGGAACTGATGATAAAGACAACGGAACAATAACAAAGTATGTTTAATTTATATTACCTTATTTCATTTCAGCAGATTCTTGTAGCCTTTTAGGATCCTACGGAATGGTTGTGGTTTGGAACAGACATGATTCATATTATAACTACGTACGTACTACTAGTCATATTTCAGAAAATTACAGAAGATGCTGAGGTTGATAAGTTACGAATACAGTTTAGTGATTCTACGGCTTCGTATTTGGTTTATGCCTTAGAATTAGCTGAGTAGCATTCAGCTTCATGGCGTCATATTAACCTTTTGAATGCCTTACATCATATATGAGAAATGATTTATACCTACTATATGCCAAAAGCTCGAATCCAAGTATTTGCTTAGCCTTACGTAAAAGTATGAAAATCGCTTTGACAGCTACTGAAATCATGACAGCTAAAGGTGTTATTGGCGTTGCAGGCACGACACCCAGTAACATGTAGGTATTAGAATACAGGGTGATCAATCCAAATGGGTCAGTATGGCGGTTTTGAACACCATAATAACAGATAGCGAATTCTTGTCTTAGGAACTATGAGATCGATTTTAGTAATAAGAAAAACTACATTCATATACTTACAAAAATACGCGTAGGTACTGGACCCAGGAGTCGAACCTGCACTTTTGGAAAATAAAATCGGAATTTTAATTTGAATCTTGGTTGCGTAGCTCTAAAATAGTAAATATTACTGAGGGCCATGCTATCTAAAACAAATACAATACGTTGTTTTTCAACAATGAAGTTTTATTCTTCAATACTTCAGTGCCACCGCCAGCCCTTTGACTTTGTATGGGGAAGTTACAAACTATGAGAAATATCGAATTCTGTTCTTAGGAACTGTGCCATTATTATTAAATCAAAAAACTTATCCATGTTTCCTAAGAACAGATTTCGAAATAATATCGAATTCTGTTCTTAGGAACCATGCCATTATTATTAAATCTAAAAACGTGGCCATGTTTCTTAAGAACGGATTTCGATATTTCTCATAGTTTGTAACTTCTCCATACAAAGTCAAAGGGCCGGCGGGGTGACGGCACTGAAGTATTGAAAAATAAAGCTTCATTGTTTAAAAACAATGCATTTCATTAGTTTTAGATATCATGTTTGTTACTAACATTTACTATTTAAGAGCTACGCAACCGATATCAAAACGAAAACAACGAAATTTTATTTTTCAAAAAGTGCAGGTTCGATTTTTGGATCGAGTACACGTATTTTTGTAAGTGTATGAATGCGGTTTTTCTTTTTACTAAAATCGATCTCATGGTTTAGACAAGATTTCGTTATCTGTTATGGTTTCCAAAACGTCCGTACTGGATTTGGATTGATCACTTAGCTTCTACTATATAGGGCAGTAGAAGTCACTACGTACGTCAAGTGCTAATTGGGCCACCTTATTGATGAAATCGTGCAGTAAGTCGGCTCTATCTCCAGTAGAATCAAAGTAAGCAAGTAAGTATTACATTATTATTTATTCCATGTAAATATTAGGTATCAAATCCGCCACAAGGGACCCTTAAAGTTTCCATCGGTCTGTCTGTATTATTGTTTGTCTGTCATGTCAAGGCCACATAAACCGTGACTTAGTAATGCGACAATGGGCGAGGAATACGTGTATTCAATATCATCATCATCATCATCAGACTATATCAGTCCACCACTGGATAAAGGAATTTCCTCACAGTAGGCGGTACATGCCAAAAATCGCCACGCTGGGTAATCGGCGATCGGATTAGTGTTTTCAAGGTGAATACATATTTCTAATTTACAAATACGTTACCTTGTTACGCAATGTGTGTGTACCTGTCTGTAAGTAGAGCTATAGGATTTGATGAAACAATAACGCTAACAATGTACATATCTATGGCATGCACGAGTATAGGAACATTCAGTAGGATATATGAAATACAATACTAGGACTCTCTTACACGCCACGTGAAGAGCTAATAACTTCGCAGATAAGAGGAGTGGTGGAGGAAATACATATGTAAGAAATTAAAGTAGAGCAAGAGAATATGGAAGATTTCTAGATAAGTCGTTCTTTCCCAAAAACTGTATAACCGCGCTAGTAAGGCCCGCTTTAGCATTTTTACTAACTCCGATACCAATTGAACCAGATGTCTGCACTTCCATAGTTACTCGAATGATTACTGCGAAACCTTCCCAGAAGGCTGGCTAAAGGTACGTTTTAGTCTACTGAAAGAACTCAAAGTCGTCCGTGCAATTAGATTAGTAGGTATTTTGGTTACTAGTTCGGTGTCAACTCCAAATATCTTACAAATCTATTGAGATAAACATGTGATCCGCAGCAGAACTAAAGTAACCGCAATAGCTCTCCGAATTGCTAACCTGAAGTGGCAGTGGGCGGGGCACATTGCGCGTAGAACCGATGGCCGTTGGGGCGGGAAGGTTCTTGAATGGCGGCCACGTACCGGAAGGCGTAGCGTGGGTAGGCCCCCCACAAGGTGGACCGATGACCTGGTGAAGGTCGCAGGAGTCCGCTGGATGCGGGTGGCGCAGGACCGGTCATTGTGGCAATCTTTGCTGAACATAGCAGTGGACGTCTTTTGGCTGATATGATGAAACATGTGATTTCCTAATCGGGTAAGTAATACAAGATTTAACCTGTTGGACGCTAATGATTAATTCGTCAGCAACGCAGGTTCAACGCCAAAGACCGATATATAAGTCAGGGTTCGCAGAGCATTATAGACCTACACGCACGTATGTAAAGTTCAAATTCAGTTTTGACACTTTGGTGACGTGGTCTCTGAGTGACTGCTTTTGTGTTTGGCCTGACATCAAAAAGTTTTATAACATTATAACAATATATTGCTATGCATACCTAGTTGGGTAGCCGTTAAATGGCCCGGTCAAGAATGATAACAGGAGCTATAACATCTGCTCACATCAAAATAGCAAGGAAGCAGTGGCGGGAAGTTCCCATGCATCAGGTTTGTAAGTATCCAGCTTTCCGCATGTTGTTCGTATTTCTGTTCAATAGGTATCTGATTATCTGGGAAGTAGCAATCTATAACAGGATAAAATCTTCCAAAATAAGTTGTAAGCTAATTTAATTTCAAGATAATCACATACCTACTTCTGCACATACATACTCGTATATTAAATTAATATACGTCCGATCAAAAAAATGGATGGGAAATAGTACGAGTATGAGGATCGCTAGCATCTTCAAGGACCTGGATCTGCTAAGCCCAAACGATGAAGATCATCGATATTTATCAGGTGTGTGCCCCGTGTATCAGGTTTGTGTACCAATTAGTTGCGTTTGATCTGACTAAAGAATTGTATTGTACAGAACCAGTGATCGTCAAAGACACTATTGGGATCCAAATGGGTCCTTGATCATTACGAGGGTTGCGTGGTGAAACCCGATAAGTCGAGCAAAACCGGTATTCAAAATACGAACTACATGCACTTACGTCAGGTTGTTATTTTAATTAAAAATTATCTATACTTAGCGGATTTTACCACGCCACCTTCGATTGCTATGTCCCTGTCCTATGCTATGTACGATAAATTCTTACGAAGACAGCGGGGCTAGCATATCTCATGTTTGACTGCAAGTCGCAGTCTTCCCGCAGCTATCCGTCTCTTTCTATCATTTGTTGATTACAAAGAGGCGCGTAGCTGGGAGCGGACCACGCGTTGCTGTCAAATATAAGCGGGTCTAGCATATCTTGTGTTTGACAGCAACTCGCAGCCACATGTCTCTTTTTAATCAGTAGAATCGAATAGAGATGGCTGCTGTTAAACACAAGATGTGCTAAGGCCGGTGATTCACGTCATTGATTAAGGCACTGGTCTCACCACGAGCTACTAAGCTATGAACTATCGGCTATAAACACGAACAAAAGATACGAACTCCCGTGTAAATAAAAGAGACACGGCGATACTCGCCCAGCTTAGTAGCTCGCAGTGAGACCAGTGCCTTAAGTGGAGTTACGAGAATATTGGAATGTTTTGTATGGGATGCCCCAAAGCTTATATTATCATGAAAAATATTATTGTTATTGCAATAAAATAAAGATGTTTAAAATGTCTTAATTGTTTCATTTACTATGAAATATTAAGGTTGTTCGATTGCCATACATATTAGAGAAAATTACTGCATATTTTATATCTGGTAATATGTAAAGACTGCTTACTAAAACCACAATTGTATGGAAATCAAACCACTTTAATGCTGGAATTACACTGAATCGTTCGCCGCATGCAATCAATGTCGGTTGCCTGGCAACCTCATACTTTGACACATTATGCGAAATATACAGTGTAATTGCCACTTAATGCGAAATGTACAGTGGCGTTTAGAATTGCATGGACAATTTATGAATTAGTTAATTCATAAAATGTCCATGCGATTTTAAACCCCACCGTGCGAGTATCATATAAATCCATTATTCATCGATGTCCACCGGACATCACAGTGCGTGACTGCTATGAAGTCAATCCTGACTTCTGTCATTTAAATACATTGTCAAAAAGTGACATTTTTATGCAACTGACAGCTGTCAGGATTGATTTAGTTGCGTGACGGCCTGGCACTGTTATAGTGCATTACGACACAAGTGTGAAAAACATGAAAGTCGATACTAGTGGCGATGTTTTAAAACACGACCGATAGAGTGTTTTAAATCGACACTAGTTACTAATTTCGTTTTTGCACGTGTCTCGTACGTTGTTTTTTAGTACAGATGGCCCTCCGAAGTCTTGAAACCTGACGTAAAATGACCCACTTCTCGCACTAGAGCCTAAAAAAGGCACCATCTGTACTAAAAATGTCTTATCTATCAATTTCACAATGTTATTGGTGGAAAAGAGACAACACATTTTAAATTAAATGGAGATTAGACGTTGTTAGGACGGATCTCTAGCATGTTTATAAAATTGTAAGAGTAGTTAAAAAATCAATGCCTCTCATTTCGTTGTAAGCTCTATCACGTTGTGGTGCTGCTGCAGAATATAAATATATAGGCAGTAATTGAATCTGATTAGATTTTTTTTCTAAAACTCATTATTGTTAGTAACATAGGCACCAGGCTAGCATGTCTTAATGCGCTGTAATACGCGCTCTTGTCAAAGACTACCAGTCCCTCATCGATTATATTGATTAAAAAGAGACGGGTAGCCCTGTGAAGGCCGCGACCTACTGTCAATCACCAGTTGTGCTAGGACCGCATACAGTTTTAAAACCATAGACCTCAAATGAGCGTTTTAAAGCGGCTATGTGGATATAGCAGTTTTCGCGGGGAGCAGGTTACGATTCTAGTTCAGCTACTGGCCGCGGATTTGATTATTCTTTTGGTCACGAGATGTCTGTAGTAAAATAAAAATAAATATTTAAGGTATTTATTGCTATGATTATTGAATATTAATTACAAGAAATGAATAAATATTAATTTTAATTAATTTAAGCACAACATAACTGCGAAAATTGCTTAGAAAAGTTCGATTATTTATATGATTATTTTAGTTCAGATTTTCACCATACAGCGCTTTTTTGAAACCCGTAAAAATAAAAAATCTGGACACTTTCAGCATTCAGTGTTATGTAAAAATAGAATGTTAGGAAAACTCTTTCAAATGGCATATAACTCAATCGACTAGATCAAAAATAAAAATCGTCCATTCTGGTACCCATGCGACATCTAGTGTCGAGTGGAAAAAGTATGGCGTCGTTAATTACCGCTAATTAACTAGTAAAATAATAATATTTCGGTTTCTGCATTCGTTGGAGTGCAAGCTTATATTACGAAAAATAGCTTGCATCGGTACCTTTACAATGATGTGCACTACATGTGTATACACTTGTGCTTTATTGAAAAAAAAAGTGTTTCTCGTTACAGGCATATGTTACATGAGCTAATTTCAACCCTTTTATAGACTCTACGATACGATTAAATATATATACCGGTAGCATTTAACGCATTCTTTCATGTAAAGCACGATTCAATTAAATATACAGTGAATAATTTGAGAAAAACCTTATTATTTATACAGCTTTTTTTTTAAATATCTCGGTCCCTGCACGCAACCCAATGTTGGTGTCATACAAACAAATAATCCTATGGCCAAGCCCTTTCAAACAAGGTACGTCTCAATCGTATACATCGATGGGACAAAATGCCCATTCTCCTTTAGCCATAAATGTGCAAACATAGAACATTTGAACAAAAGAGTGCTATGTCACAGCAAAGCCTTCGAAGTAATTTCTCGGCGTGCTTTACGATACTAAACACTATTCTTTGTACTTTATGATTAAATCGAGAAATAAGTATTTTTCATGGATTTAAAATCTTGCGTTATTTTTGGGACAGCCTTTATTTGTATAGTGTGGCTTGTACGAATTAACTGTCTAAGCGCCTCTATAGCAAGCAACAAAGTGGGACAACAAAGATCATGTACAGAATAGTCTGGTTTAAAGTTGTAACTGCCTTTTACTTAAAAACATTTTTGGACGAAAAAATTGATGTTTGTTATGTGTATTTGTTTCAGGTGCTGTAGAAATGTTATGCAACTTGACAAAGAGGCCAGAAGCTGCTTTAAGACTGAATGGTATTTGGGCGTTAATGAATATGGCTTTTCAGGCAAGTTTAGATGTATCTTAATCGGGGAAGTTCATAATGCAAAAACATGTCTTCTGTAATGTAGTAGAGTTTTGAAAATTGCTGATTGCAGCGTGATCATAGTGGTTGTTGCTATAATGCCGTTCAAAATCGTCTCTATGCCCTATCTATAGGTACTATTGCTAATGGTACAGTACTGAATTGCCAAAACTGTCCACTTTGCACTATGTGGGTAATACATTTTTTTTGTCTGTTATTGCCATGGTTACGGTCGCCTGAGTCACGCTGGTTTTATGCAAAATTATGCTACTTAAAGTAGGCAAACATGTAAGTAGTGCATGTCTGTAAGTGGCCTATTAGGAAAGGGCTTATTAACACCAGATAAATACATGTATGCCAGCGTGACTCAGGCGACCGTAACCATGGCAATAACAGACAGAAAAAAGTTGATTCACCCATGTACTCTGTCCAACCAGCCTGTTAGTAAAAAAATCGGCAAATTAAGAAAAACATCACACAAGCTGGTTGATCAGAGTTTGTGTGAATGACTGCAAACTGAAGAAAGGTACCTTATCACGTTGTTTAAAATGGACTTTTTTAAAGAATACATAAGGTTTCCTTTTGCACTGACACATTTAGTTACATTTTCATACGTACCTTCTCGCTAGTTTTAATTTAATTTCCAGTATGCTTAGCACATGTTGGTATGTCAGTGCGTCGCCGCGAGATAGAGTTTCCATCTTTTACTAACTATATGAATAAAAGAGTGTTTACGCCTCAAAGTAAAACTACTAATTTTGATAGTTTACCATTTTAATTATTGATAAGGTACAATCGGTCAAGAGGTTCTTATTTGTACAATCGGTGAAGAGGCTTGGCGTCTCGATGTACTGATGCGTCTGGTGTCATGTGCGCGCAACCTGGGCTCTGTTGTCGCGCTCGGGGAGCCCTCTGATTCGCTACCGACGGTCGTCTGGATTGGTCAACGCCGGTGTCAGTGTTACCAGGCGTTAACAAAGAGGGGATGGGTAGTTAATTTCGCGGCGACATTATTGTCGCACTAATACTGTGCTAGGCCTACTGAGAGTTTGTCCAATTTGAATAAAGAATCATTTGACTTTGACTTTACAACATTATTTATATTGCAGGCCGAGCAAAAAGTAAAGCAACGCATCCTAAGCTGCCTCGGCACGGAACAAATGTTCCGCCTATTGAGTGACGCGGACACACGGGTCATTATGAAGACACTAGGCTTGCTACGCAATCTGCTCTCTACGCGGCAACATATTGATGCCATTATGAGCGAATATTCGTCGCAGGTTATGCAGGTAATTATTTCTACAGATTTTGTTGCTGTCTATTTATTGTTAGCGATGCGTACAGATTGGTCTTTATGAAGACGCTAGGCTTACTACGCAATCTTCTGACCACGAGGCAACATTATGCAAAATTAACATTTTTGATATTAGTTTTTATCGCTATATTCTTTCTTGAATCATTTTATTGTAGTACTCATTATTCTCATTAATACCAGCCAGACCAACGAGCTCAAACTCGATAAGGATTGCGTCGTTTCGTTCTTTCTTCAGACTCCATCATCAGACCAGCCCCATATCATTATAACCGGGAAGCGAAAACTCGTTCGTTTTCATTACAGACAAGCAGACAACGTGACAGACAATAAATTAAAGCTTGTAATAATACTACCACTTTCTAATATTACAAATATCATAACAACTATTTACCTTACGTCGTTGCGCCTGCAGAAACTGCTAAATACGGGATTATAATATAGTACATTACATCAGAGGCCGGGAAAATGAGGATTTAACGATGATAGGTAACGAGGCCGGGAATCCGTTTTTCATGCCGAGGCATGTATAGTGCTTTAATCAAACATACAAAGAAATACAAAAAAAAAATGACATGTTGACGAAATTAAAAAAAAGTTACACTGCAGGCCTAGGCCTGAAAAGTGTTATGAGATTCCATTTCCATCCCAGTGAGTTACTGCGCCCTAAAAGCGATACTTCAGAGTCTAAGGAACGTAAAGACAATATTTCATTTCATGTTTGAGAACAATAATTTAGTAGCCTTTGTGTGCTGATGCTATAGGTACATATTATTATTTCAAAGTCATAAATCAAACATAGCTTTTGTGGCGCAACGACATAAGAAAGAAAGAAAGAAAAAACATTTATTTGTGACACAACAATATATACACATTAAAACACAAAGTACCTATACGTGAATATAAAAAAAAACTAAGTGGCACAAAATGGTCTCCAATAATCTAGATAGAAAAATGTAAATATAAAAACTTTGTCATATGTTTTAGGCGGTGATAGTAGTGCTAGAAGGCTCATACCCTGCGGAGGTAAAGGAACAAGCCCTTTGCATATTGGGCAACATCGGCGATGGCGAGAAAGCGAAGGATCTCATAATGGCCAACGAGGACGTGCTACGGAAGTTGGTCGATTACCTGGTAATAAACATTGCATTCTTACCCCTTTTTTAATAAATTCCATTTTTCTACTCCAGTTAGCTTTTGCAAGTATTATGAAAGATTATCAAATTATTTGCCTTTTTTCTTTGGTATATGATATCTTATAATTTTGATTTCCTGCTTTGATTTGTCAATTAACTACAATTCCTAGATTAAAAATTATGTCTGCCTATTATAATTATGTACCTACACTTTCTGATCTTTGTATCAATCATACCTAAAATTTGTTAAATTAGATTTTATTAAGAGATTAAATTAAGGCATGTTATGTATTTCTCTAGATAAGTGAATTGTATTCTTTTAGAGAAATAAATTCTTAAACCATATTAAATGACTGACATTTTAAAGACAAACGGGTCTTAATCGCGTAAACTTACGTTTAATTATATCCTGACGTTTCGGGCATGACGTTACACCCGTGGTTACATTAATTAAGACCCGTTTGTCATTAAAATATGAGTGATAATCGTGAAAGTTTAAATCAATAAATGACTGACGTTTTAAAAAAGTATACTTTGTAACTGTAATCTATGGTTTTCCATTATGACATCGTATTTTTAGTACTACGACTCGGCTACGGACACGCGAATTGCGGCGCGGCGCGGCAATCCTTTTTCGTAATCATTACGCGTGACCCTAACTAACCACCGCGCGTTGCGCGTGCCGACCGCGCAATGAGCAGATAAAATGGGGTCCATATTGGCACTTATACAATTTTTTCTTCGAATATTTTTACTAATACCGTTTTTTACTCATAATCATCATTACTCCGAAAATTTTTTCTCATACTTTTTTTCTTACTAAAAATTATACTTCTACCTACAATGTTCATAACGATTTTTATTTCGAAATTTTATCCTCCTAAAGTCGTCAAATAGATTAATCTATACTCATAAAGTTATTTGAAATAAATTGTTTATTTATAAACATTTTCCCATTAGGTTCACTCTGTTGTGGTATAATTCTTTTATGAATAACATAAACTATGTAGTCATAATGGGCTTTGTGCAGAAACTGTTGTGACATACTCAACTTTAGCATATTTCTTTGTGGCAGATTTCGAGTTGTTCGAATATTATTCGAGCATAATTTCGATGCTCCTATTTATGATGAGGAATGAGGCATAATCTGGATGTGCATAAAAAGTATCGGCATAGTTTGTTTTAGCATAACAGAGAAGGAATAATTACAACCTCTCAATATAATCGAGGTAGTAGTAATATTCTATACGTTACTTACTGTGTTACTGAGCTGAGTACTTTCTAGGTTGCTAAAAAAAAAATAACCTCGAAGACTAAGGCGGGAGCAAAGCTCCCGCCTTAGTCTTCTAACCTAACCTATCCGAGTCGGATCTACCCCGGAAGGTTTTGTTCGCTCGCTTCGCTCGCTCACTGCAGAAATTTTCACCCTCACAGCAAATTCTGCCTGACGAAAAAGGCAAGTTTCGAACATGTGGCTACATGCCCAAAAAAAAAATGCAAATCTAATTTCTGTCTTATAACACTCGGCGTAATTAATGATATGCCAAGATAGTTTCGGACAAAATAATATTCGAAATATTGATATTTAAGCCAAGTGATGTTTCTGTCTCATTAAATTGATGCCAAAATAGATTATACCAAGTCTGTTATGTCCTAAGCGTTTCGGACAAAAAAAGTTTAGAGGGAACCCGTTTAGTACAGTACCTACTCTGCCACAACCTGATTTGTGCAGGTAGCTAGTTTACAGTAATAGTACGATTTATATTTAATTAAACAAAAATAATTCATACATAAAACCAGTACAGATAAAAATAAATACCTATAACATTAGATTATATAGCATAAAATAAGTATAGTGAAAATTTATATAAACATAAAAGTTAGTATTAAAAATATGTATGAGAAATAATATTATGAACATAAATAATTCTATGTGATGATGATTATGAACAAAGATTATTCTAAATACCGATCATTATGAAGTTAAATTGTATAAGAAAAAATTTCGGAGTTCCAATAATCTAAGTTGCAATTTTATAAATACTTTGGCGCACCCGATAAAATGCTTGTCGCGCCGCAATTCGCTCGTGTCCGTGGCCGTAATAGCGTTAAGATGAGGGAGAATGAGGATTATTAAAATCCGATATATTGGAGGGGAACTGACTATTATTGTGCTTAAAATCGCAGGCACATCCCGAGAGCAAGCTCCAAGAGGCGGCCCTCTTCGTAGCGAGCAACCTCGTGTGGCGCGGCGAGGCAGGCGCGGCCGCGCGGCAAGCTCGGCTCGCGTCGCTCGGCGTGCTGCGCGCGCTGCAGCTGCTGCGGGCGCGGCGGGACCATCAGCTGCACGACAAGTCAGTACACATCCTCGTAGCCGGCCGAGTGCGGCGCGGCGAGGCAGGCGCGGCCGCGCGGCAAGCGAGGCTCGCGTCGCTCGGCGTGCTGCGCGCGCTGCAGCTGCTGCGGGCGCGGCGGGACCATCAGCTGCACGACAAGTCAGTACACATCCTCGTAGCCGGCCGAGTGTGGCGCGGCGAGGCAGGCGCGGCCGCGCGGCAAGCTCGGCTCGCGTCGCTCGGCGTGCTGCGCGCGCTGCAGCTGCTGCGGGCGCGGCGGGACCATCAGCTGCACGACAAGTCAGTACACATCCTCGTAGCCGGCCGAGTGTGGCGCGGCGAGGCAGGCGCGGCCGCGCGGCAAGCTCGGCTCGCGTCGCTCGGCGTGCTGCGCGCGCTGCAGCTGCTGCGGGCGCGGCGGGACCATCAGCTGCACGACAAGTCAGTACACATCCTCGTAGCCGGCCGAGTGCGGCGCGGCGAGGCAGGCGCGGCCGCGCGGCAAGCTCGGCTCGCGTCGCTCGGCGTGCTGCGCGCGCTGCAGCTGCTGCGGGCGCGGCGGGACCATCAGCTGCACGACAAGTCAGTACACATCCTCGTAGCCGGCCGAGTGCGGCGCGGCGAGGCAGGCGCGGCCGCGCGGCAAGCTCGGCTCGCGTCGCTCGGCGTGCTGCGCGCGCTGCAGCTGCTGCGGGCGCGGCGGGACCATCAGCTGCACGACAAGTCAGTACACATCCTCGTAGCCGGCCGAGTGCGGCGCGGCGAGGCAGGCGCGGCCGCGCGGCAAGCTCGGCTCGCGTCGCTCGGCGTGCTGCGCGCGCTGCAGCTGCTGCGGGCGCGGCGGGACCATCAGCTGCACGACAAGTCAGTACACATCCTCGTAGCCGGCCGAGTGCGGCGCGGCGAGGCAGGCGCGGCCGCGCGGCAAGCTCGGCTCGCGTCGCTCGGCGTGCTGCGCGCGCTGCAGCTGCTGCGGGCGCGGCGGGACCATCAGCTGCACGACAAGTCAGTACACATCCTCGTAGCCGGCCGAGTGCGGCGCGGCGAGGCAGGCGCGGCCGCGCGGCAAGCTCGGCTCGCGTCGCTCGGCGTGCTGCGCGCGCTGCAGCTGCTGCGGGCGCGGCGGGACCATCAGCTGCACGACAAGTCAGTACACATCCTCGTAGCCGGCCGAGTGCGGCGCGGCGAGGCAGGCGCGGCCGCGCGGCAAGCTCGGCTCGCGTCGCTCGGCGTGCTGCGCGCGCTGCAGCTGCTGCGGGCGCGGCGGGACCATCAGCTGCACGACAAGTCAGTACACATCCTCGTAGCCGGCCGAGTGCGGCGCGGCGAGGCAGGCGCGGCCGCGCGGCAAGCTCGGCTCGCGTCGCTCGGCGTGCTGCGCGCGCTGCAGCTGCTGCGGGCGCGGCGGGACCATCAGCTGCACGACAAGTCAGTACACATCCTCGTAGCCGGCCGAGTGCGGCGCGGCGAGGCAGGCGCGGCCGCGCGGCAAGCTCGGCTCGCGTCGCTCGGCGTGCTGCGCGCGCTGCAGCTGCTGCGGGCGCGGCGGGACCATCAGCTGCACGACAAGTCAGTACACATCCTCGTAGCCGGCGACCGAGTGTGAAGCGGCGAGGCAGGCGCGGCCGCGCGGCAAGCTCGGCTCGCGTCGCTCGGCGTGCTGCGCGCGCTGCAGCTGCTGCGGGCGCGGCGGGACCATCAGCTGCACGACAAGTCAGTACACATCCTCGTAGCCGGCGACCGAGTGTGGCGCGGCGAGGCAGGCGCGGCCGCGCGGCAAGCTCGGCTCGCGTCGCTCGGCGTGCTGCGCGCGCTGCAGCTGCTGCGGGCGCGGCGGGACCATCAGCTGCACGACAAGTCAGTACACATCCACAGCTGCACGACAAGTCAGTACACATCCACAGCTGCACGACAAGTCAGTACACATCCACAGCTGCACGACAAGTCAGTACACATCCACAGCTGCACGACAAGTCAGTACACATCCACAGCTGCACGACAAGTCAGTACACAGCCACAGCTGCACGACAAGTCAGTACACAGCCACAGCTGCACGACAAGTCAGTACACATCCACAGCTGCACGACAAGTCAGTACACATCCACAGCTGCACGACAAGTCAGTACACATCCACAGCTGCACGACAAGTCAGTACACATCCACAGCTGCACGACAAGTCAGTACACATCCACAGCTGCACGACAAGTCAGTACACATCCACAGCTGCACGACAAGTCAGTACACATCCACAGCTGCACGACAAGTCAGTACACATCCACCTCGTAGCCGGCGACCGAGTGTATACTAATGTACAGTAGGTATACAGGGTGTAAAGGTTTCAGTAACGATGTCTTTTACACACTGTATAAATAGATGCGGCTGAATGCACCACACACACTAAGATATAGTATTAACGACCCATTAACCCATGGGTAATGATCCTTTTCATCACACTTGCTGTCTAAGCGCGCCATTGCTTTCATGCCCAGCGGGAGTAATAGAAAAGTGAAATTCCCTAGGGAGTAATAGAAATGTCCTGTACGTAATAGAATAATATTTTGCCTTAAAACTTATTTTTTTGTCCACAAGTGTGATGAAAAACATTGTATGCATCACGGTTGGTAAGCGGAATACTAACTCGAGTCATTAAAAGCCCTCCGCCTACGGCGTCGGGCTTCTAACACTCTCGTTGGTAATTCCGTACTTACCTCCCTTGATGCACAATGTACTATTACAGAAAGTAAGCTACGCTCCCTATTGCAACATGTAACCTTCATCGTATGGAACTAAATTACTATATAAGGAAACCCTTTCTATTAAATAAAGGCCATTCTACAACGAACCACCTTGAGTATCATTTCTGCTCCTGTAACGTTAGTCACTTCACTAACCCAAACTACCAAACAAGCGAAACTGCGAGAAAACGGTGCTTTCGAGCGTTCAATACAAAGTATCATCAGCTGCAAGACGAGTCAATTCACAATATACACATCCACAGCTGCACGACTTATCAGTACACAATCACACCGCGCCTATCTATCTGGTGGCATATTCATTGTCTCGTAACTTAGCAAGCCCATAAGTATTGTTTGTCTTTTCGGTCTTGTTAATAGGTATTAGGGTGGTCCTTATTTTTGCAATTTTGTAGGATGTTCGAACCAATAAAAGAGCTCTTTGCTCTCCCGATTGCAATTTTCTATGAAGCACCCTCTCATTTAGTTATTTGATAAGTAAACTATATTTCTTTTATTTTTCAATTATTATAAACAAAAATTAGGGGTATTAAAAATGTATATAATACCAAAATGGACAAAAGATACTTAGCAACTGGCTAAGTTGGGATACGTTTATGAATAAGGGTGTAAGAAATTAATAAAAATATTTGTCCTCAGAGTGAAGACGGCTCTGGCTCAGTTCAACGATTTCACATAATACCGCCGCAGCCCGAGGCGCAAACGGCCGCGACGCGAGTAACCCGAGACTTGAGCCCTCGAGTCTCGAGCCCTCGAGTCTCGAGTCCCGAGCCCTCACTCGAGTCGCGAATCCGGCGCCGAAGGTCCCATGTGATAGACGGACAGTGAGTTTTCCAGTCATACCGTAGTTTTATCTCAACGTTAACGTAAGCTAACTTAAGGACCTCAAGGTTTAATGTACATAGCTAAGTTCGCTTAATTGTTATCTCGTCTTATGGAACGTTATTGACATTATTTATTTTTAATATAAATTTGACATTAAAATGTTTACTCGAAGTTGATTCGATAGAACCAATGACATGTTAAAAGTGTTAAATTAAAATTATAAGCTTGAAAACGAATTGGCAGACATGTCGACTTTTCACAGTTTTCACACGTTTTTAAACGGTTCATGTCAAATATTATATTGTATAATTTTGACGTGTCAAATACACGCTATACAAAATTACTAAAATCAATGTATTCAAAAATGCTAATTAATTTAAAGCTGTTTTCAATAACAGAGGTGCTAAACCCTGTAATTCGGGCAACCCATGAATAAACGTCAGTAAAAAAATCACTAGCAGGAAAAATACAGGAATAGTATACGTTTCACGCTAGTGGCTTCTACTAAATTTAAATATATCTCAATGACAATTATTTTTAGTAAAAAAAACTTACTTAAGATACGTTAATTTTAGAATTATAACTAACGTGAGACTCAAACATGTTAAAATATTATCGAACCGGGTTATTCACGTATTTAAGTCGATGATGTGGACGCGTCGGGCTTTGGGGGCTTCGGACGAGGGCCCTCTTAATGGGTCGAAACATGTCGAGCAATCATCGACTTAAATACGTGAGTAACCCGGTTCGATAATATTTTAATAAGATACGTTACTTTAAATCCTATTTTTCTTCAGTTTTTTTACTGACTTTTCTTCGTGAACCCAATCTGTAAATTTGTAAACGTAGTCAAACTACAGTAGAATAATTTTTTATCGATTTAGGTATTGTTGGCTATTGGATAATGCAAGTGACTGTATTTTGGGTAGCTTTTGATAATGTGGAGCTCTATGTGACTGTACTTGCTAAGCCTTTTCAGGTGTACGACATCTTTAAAATGTACGAAAGGTAGCAAAATATACAATAATCTTTAATACTTTCGCTCGTCAACTATTAGGCGAGTTTTTGTACAGTAATTGGAAAGCTTGGCACTGAAAGTGTTAGACTGTGGTAATCGAATGAATGATCCAAGAAATGTATGTATATTGTGCTCATTGAGAGTGGGAAACATTGATAATAATTCGCAATTTATATAAAATAAATGGCCTCAACTAATACTCTATGCTACCAAACATTGTAAAAATGTCTTATCTTGACACTTATACGTAGTTATTTTTTTGGGAGTTTACCACAAGGTCGTTTGGATCTTTAGAAATGCAAATTAAGGTGACTGACATATTATTTGTGTTGTCGCTAATACGATGATAATATATTAATTTGAAACTGGTGTCAATCGTTTTAGGTGTTAGAGTTGTTATTATAAATGTCAATCAACAGCAAAGTAATTAGTCCATCAGGGCCATAATTCATGTTCATTAATCGGCCTGAATATCAGAAAAGGACTGAAAAAAATTGCCATCCATCGTATCTATTATTACTAGATTCCGAATATGTGTAAACGATTACACAGCATTTTATGTATGTAAATACTTTCCGAATCAAATATCTCTTAATGTGCAGTGAATATAAACGCCCTATTCTATGTGAATCTTGTTACATCCAAAAGTGCCACACATACGCCAATTATAAAAGCGCAATCTTACCAATAAAAATACCCTAAGTCTCTCAGGAGTTTAGAAAGTCTTTTTAGACTTTCCAAAATCCAAAGAAACTTTCTCGAGTGGCGGCCACGTACCGGAAGGCGCAGCGTGGGTAGGCCTCCCACAATGTAAACTGATGTCCTGGTAAAGGTCGCAGGAGTCTGCTGGATGCGGGTGGCGCCGGACCAGTCATTGTGATCATCTTTAGCGAAGGCCTATGTTCAACACTGGACGTTTTTCAGCTGATATGATGATGATGACTTAGTACTCATCAGTTAGTAGCCAATATCTAATATTAAGGCGCAATCGAGGGAACAGAATACTCATTTATGTATAAACATTGTATGTATTGGTGTGAAACATGTACCTAAATAAAATGATTGTTTTTCATCTACCTCAATGAATTTATTGTATTAAGCCGCGTTTTCACTTAGTGTTCTGAGCTAGCATTCGCTTGTTCGTGGGCTGACGAACGAACATTTTGCTATGTGAATCATTGATTGCATCTGCCCAAGAACGAACGAATGCTCGCTCAGAACACTACATTTAGTAAAACGCGACTAGCTTAAAATGTTGTAAGTTTGACGTTTCGGTGTTTCTAGCCTCTAATTTCGGATGAGGATAAATGCACAAGACTAACAACAGTTACCAAATCTTTGAGCGGCGTTTACGACAGAGAGGTCTTGACCCTCGCTCCGGAACATTCCTGGTGCAAAAATTGTAAATCGCTATTCAGCGTGGCTATGCTGCAAGCGTTGCGATGGCAATTTGTTTTTCGATTAATTTATCAAGTGAAGTCTCCGTATATATCTGGCCTAGCTCTATAGGTAAATTTGTGAATCCTTAGATTTACGTAATTAATTAAGAACACTCAAAAGAATTGGTAACTGTTGTTACAGTTTTTTGGATTTACCCACTGAGTAATTTGTAGGGGTCGGAACCATGGGTGCAAAACTTTAACAAAACTTTAAAATTGACATATGGGAACCCTTTAGCCAAGAAAAATACGAATATTATTGAAAAATCTGTATCCAATTTTATTCCCTATTCTCGTAATCTTTAACTTACAATGTGTGGGTGTGTAGATATGTATATTTATGGATGTATGTGGGTCAATCACTTTTTTATGTCGCTCGTTGCCATGGTTACGTTCTCCTGGGTCACCCTTAAAATCAGTTTAGCAGCATTCAAATTGACAAAAGTTTGAATTTTTTGACAGTTATGTGGCCTTTCCAAGGTGGGTCATCCACTCATCATGATAGTAGAGTGTGCATGATACTTTCAACAAACTATCCCACTGTTGTCCCCTGGGTGATGTGACAGAATAACAACAAAAAAAAAGTGATTGACCCATGTGCTATGTCAAGTCAACTTGAAAAGTTTTGTTAAATTTTTGCACCCATAGTTCCGACCCCTAGTAATTTGTTAAAAACTCGCTTTTCTATTCCCTCTATTTCCCCAACTGTCAACTAATACCTAAGGTCAAAGACAAAATAAGGTGTGTTACAACACACAAATGTAATATACAAATAGTAATAACACAAAAATGTTCAAAAATATGTCCCAGTGCACTCTAATTCTGTGTAATAAGAACGTCGTAACATATTTATGAGCGGATTCTTTCGATACTTATTTTTGCACTTGTTCAAGATTAAATTGGGTTATAAAGACACTCAAATATTTGAATAGTAAATACATTGAGGTGATGATTTGCTGTGCAGTATTTGAAACGCTCTTTTTATTGTATGTATTTGTATGGATTTTTTATTCTAATGTATGAAATAAATATTCCATTATAGGTTGAGGTACAGGTAGCTCATATTATTTGAGTTGGCCCGTCTATGTTGATCGAGCTAACTCACATGGAAATGTCCTCGCTTGATAAATATAGGTGTCAGTGCACAAGGATTGTTACCTTGTCACGGTGTTTAAAATGGACTTTATTAAATAACTCATAAGGTATATTTTAACACGTGACACCTTTCTATATGGACATAATTTTTTGACAAATCTCCATTAAATTCATACCCCCTTATTTATAAACTTGTCCTAACTTATACTCTGTTTGGTTCGGTGTTTAAAAAAAGGTAAACAATCTTGCAGTATCTTTTTATTGAAAAATGCATATAAAAATCCAAACTAGGTACTTTATGAATGAAAAACAATGTAATTCACTGTATTTCCTTGTTAAATTATGAATATTTGCTAAAACTTATTTTCTACTCGTAGTTTTCAATAAAAAGATACTGCAAGATTGTTTACTTTTTTTTTAACACCAAACCAAACAGAGTATAGTAAGACGATAAGTATCATTCGTTTCTTTCGGTCTTATAGGCCTATTGATAAAACAGAAAGGGACAACAATCGGCTTGCTAAGTTAGGAGACGTTTATGAATAGGGGGGATAGTATTTATGTCTGTTATACAATCTATCTGCAAAAAATACGCATGGCACTAAATCTGTTGAAAATTTACAGTCATGGAAAAATATGTGTGCTTTTGTATTATTCGTTCACGTTACTGTAAAGTAAAGGTTGTTTTTCTATCAATGCATTTTCACTAGCTAATTAATTTTGAGACTTCTTTGACATGCCTTGGATTTTTTGGTTGTGCATACTTATACACAACATGAAAATATCTTTTGTTTCTTGCTATGTACCTACACGGGTTAACCTTTTTATACTCTTCTTCGCTTCTCAAAGACCTGAAGGCAAGCCATTTCTAAAATGCTGACGTATTGTTTGCCATCTATATGCCTAAGTTTTCTCATATGTGACTGATACAAGTGGTATGGTACCCATACTTGCAATTGTTTGCTGTACATACAATTCTTATTTATTTTTTCTAAGATTGACATTACTGAGTCTCGAATCATGTTTTATGTTACATTTTCCATGTTAATATGAAAATATTTGCAATATACTTGTATTTTTATTCTTTCTAATCCCAAAACTCAAATTATTTTATAGTTTAAATAGCATAATTTTGCATAAAACCAGCGTGATTCAGGCGACCGTAACCATGGTAATAACAGACAAGTTGATACATCCATAAATACCCTAATTAACCGGAGGGGGGTTCATTTCGACATTTCTACTGTCAATGACATGGGAGTAAAATGATATTAAGTCATCTCTGCACCCAGCAACAAATTGAAAGGCGCTAACTGTTTACAGTCTTGTCGTGCAGTCTTGCGCTCTACGACAATCATGCGAAACAGGAGTGTGAGTAGAGCAGAAGTAAAGTCGAGGACAGAGTGAAGGTCTTCGCACATTATAACAACTCCACGCCAACGCGGCAACGTGGGTTGACCTTTAGTGTCTTTTTTTTTTATACCACGTCGGTGGCAAACAAGCATACGGCCCGCCTGATGGAAAGCAGTCACCGTAGCCTATGGGCACCTGCAACCTCAGGATGTCACATGCGCGTTGCCGATCCAATAAAAATAACGTTGGCACAACAAAGTGGCTCCACTCCACCTGATCGTAAGTGAAAAGTAGAGCCCAAATCGCGGCGGCAACGCCGCCGATTGAGCGGCGGATAGTGTACCTAGATTACTCGATTTTTTGAAAATAAACCTATAACGCTTCAATTTCAATATTTGGCATAGAGTCGAGTGGCCTTTGGCCGCGTGGTGACGGCACGAAGAATACATTTGTCACCACCCCAACTCCTCCTGCGGGTGTCGTAAGAGTCGACTAAGGGATTGAAGTGTCACTGACCATTCTACAAGATTGATGATGGGCAGCAGCGTCATCATAGTGGACACATTACTGCGATCGCCAATCCGTTTGTCCAGCGTGGCGATTATAGGCATTTACCTCCTAATGCGTCTAAACGCATAGTTAATAGGAGAGGCCTACGTCCAGCTGTGGACTATCATAAGCTGATGATGTGATGTGATCAGATGTGCGAGTCGCCTTTGAGTTGTTATAATGTGTGAAGACTACCTGGGTGCTTAGCCAAGATGCCAATCGCTAGCGCTTAGTAGCGTAACGTAGTTTTCCCTCTCTGTCACTCTTTCATATTAGTGCGACAAAGACAGTTAGCTGCGATTAACGATGAAGCGCTAGCGATTGGCAACTTGGCTAAGCACCCTGATCCCCTTATATTAGCATAGACACTTGTCCCACCAATGACGATGAACAAGCAGCGAATATAGCGATTGGCGAGAATTTTCTTCGCGGGCGAGTGAACATGGGATCTATATCTTTTGTTCGTTTCTTAGGAAAATAGTCGATAGCTCATCGCTTACTCGGCTTTGGTGGGACAAGTAATTTTGTCTGCGGTTGTACAGTCGACCGCAAAGATATGCATACTTGCATACACTTAATAAGGTGAAATGCCGAAACATTTTTCATTGGGTCATTGTTTTTATCACCCTTTTTGTCAAGCAGCAGACATGTACACACCGTGTTATTTTATTATTTATTATGTATGAAAACAAAAAAAAGACTTTTATTGAATTTTCCAAAAGCCTATATACCAGACAACTTCTATTTAATGTCCCAAGTAACCTGTCTAATTTAACGCATATCGAAACGAACACCCTGTATATGAAAAGGAAAAAAAAACTGTTTTTCGAGTTCGACTAAAAGCTATATACCAAGCAGCTTCAATTATTGTACCAAGCAGCCTGTTAATTTTAACGGAATTAAAAAAACACGGTATATAAGCTTGACAGATATAAATAGAAAATCCCACAAACCTGACCCGTTTTGAAACTGACCCCTGAGGGTCGGCAATGACCTCTGGGTCATTGTCATAAAACACTAGAAACGTGACGCTTCTATTTATAGTGTACAGCGGTGCTCATTAACACGTAATGAAGGCAGCGACCGCGAAAACGTTAAGCCCTCGACACATTTTGTACGTAAATCACAGGGAGAACGTTAACCTTTTGAACGCCAACGACAGATATATTGGCACCGCAGGTTCAACGCCAAAGACCGATATATAAGTCCTGGTCCACAGAGCGAAATGAATCTACACGCACGTCCGTAAAGTTCACATTCAGATTTGACATTTTATTAACGTGGCGTCTGAGTGACAGCTTTTGTATTCGACGTGGCGGCAAAAAGGTTAAACAATTGAATGGTCCACGGAAAGACATGTCCAAAGCTTAAAAAAATGTTTAGGTGGTTTTTCCTTCTGTAATTCGAATTGATTAGAAATGTTCTTTCCGTGGACCCTTCAATTAATGTGTCGCCGGTTTGCACCAGGCTGATAAAGATGTAGGTGCATACCACGAAAAAGTTTACTTTGTCGGCAACGTGACGGCTATGGCAGCTACCTTAGGAATATATTGAAAGTGCGAGAATTTTTTATAAATACAAACACCCAGTTATAAAATTAAGATACACCAGAAATTGTAGTCGTAAGTAACTTTCTTAGATGTACAGTTGAGGAAATTGAATGTTTAGCACTTTGCGGTTCAAGTTAATTTGGTTATGTTGTATGTACTAAGCATGTCCAATGTAAAATGAGCCATAAACTGCTAAACATTAAATTTCCTCGACCGTACATACACGGATGTACGCGAAGATCGGCGTCACGTTCCCGACAATGTAGTGGAATGCAGCTGTAGATGTCGTAATATAGCAGGTATATAGTATGGCGATCGAAGCGAATAATAATAAATAAATATCTTGGGACATCTTACACAAATCGACTTGCTCCCACGGTAAGCTCAATTAAGGCTTGTGATGTAGGTACCAAGCGACAATATATATAATAGATAGATACTTAAATACGTAGACAGCCATGACCAAGGAACAAATATTTGTGATAAATAAATACACAAATATTGCCCTCGCCGGGACTCGAACCCGGAACCTCCAGCTTCGTAGGCAGGGTCACTACCAACTAGGCTACGGAAGCTGACAAAATATGTTCGTGGTCATGGTCAGTCATCCGAGAATAATATTTGAAGGCGCAAAAATTTATAAAATATACAATGCACTTATGGCAATCCGCTTGCCCAGCATGGCGATTATGGAGAGGCCTCTACGTCCAGCAGTGGACTGAGATAGCCTGATGATGAAACTTATGCACAGAAAGTAAGTAATAGATACATTTACGCACGTGTGCAGGAATATATTCTCATAGAACTTTTCTGCACGGTCTGATTGGTACTGTCGAGATTGTCTTTTTTCCTCGCATAATACTTGTATAATCCAGCTTAAATATAATCCAAGCTGCTTGTATATTTACTAACCGGATCAGCTAAAGCGAGACAAAATTAAATCTAGCTACGTTATGATATATTATTATGAATACGGTTCTTAACACTTTCATTGCGGACGAGTGCTACGCGCTACGCTCGTAGCCGATCGCGTGATTTTTCCGCTTTTGTAGCGAAAATGGACCTCCCACAGAGAACTCCTCGGGAGTTCCCCGCGCTCAAAGTGTTAAATATTCTGCTGTTCGTCCAGTCAGCGCCAGATAATTTATAGCAGCCAAAGTGGTTAAATAGTTGGGTACACTATATTCAATACACAGTGTTTCCTGAGTCACTAATAACCTCGCACACCGTATAATACATAATATATCACATACAGCGTAGGTATTTGATACGGGCGAATAATTAATACAGCTATAATATCTGTACCTACGAGTCGTATAAGATAAAGTTCATTGCAAGTGCATTTCGTAAAGTTTTGTTGTTAATTAGGTGTAAAGATTTTTCTAAAGTGCAACCCAGCAGCAATGTATGCCGGCCAACTGACATATGTGGCTACCAGTGCATGCAATACATTGCGTGCTCAATTATTTTGTATGAATAAAAAAATACCTTAGTTTCCAAAAGAAATTTATGTAAATAGGTTGCCTAGGTCCGATAGTAATCGCCACTAAAATATTCGCCCGTATCAAATACATACGATGTATAAGTCATACTGGACTTTTAGTACTCAAGACACATCCTGTATATGAGCCGAATGGATTTTTTTTTTTTTTTTATGCTATAGGTGGCAAACGAACAGACGAATCGCCTGATGGAAAGCGATTAACGTCGCCCATGGACATCCGCAACACCAGAGTCGTATCGGTCCGGAAACACCGCTTGTGACAATTCGTTCCAAAGTTTAGCTTATAGTTTAGATTTAGCAGTATTCAATGATTTAGACGTCGTCATCAGATACAGTAGCGTCCGGAGCGCTCAAAAATATCTGAACACGCCTATCGTTATGGCAATAAAGACGTGTATAATTGAACGCTCGGGATGCTTAGCCAAGTTACCAATCGCTAATGCTTAGTAGCGTATCGTAGTTTTCCCTCTCTGTCACTCTTTCATATTAGTGCGACACAGATAGTTAGCTGCCTTTTGTTTACGATTGACGATTAAGCGTTAGCGATTGGTGACTTGTCTAAGCCTACTACCGCGAAAATCGAAATTTCGAGGATTTTTCTCTGTCACTCAAACGAAGGCGTCATTAGAGTGAGAGTGACAAATACTCCAAATTTACGAATTTCGTTTTTCGCGGTAGGGCCGCTGGACGCTACGATATACTCGTATCTGATGGCGACTGTAGCCCGTAGCACTATCAATCATTGCTACGCTCTAAAACTCCCAGCGTAGCGCCGTTTCATAGCGCTACGTGCTACGCCGGATTACGTTTCGTAGCATATTGCATTCCAGTCGGTTCAATTAGCAAAACAAAATGTACTTACGGATGTAGTGCAAAATCCTTTCTCTTCGGCTTTTCGCGGAAACGCCCGAATTAGGGTCTCCCCAAACTAGTCGACGCCGTTTCGGCAAATCGCGTACGGAAAAAGCTTTATGTCAAAGCAATAAGAGCGAGTACGTCGTAAATCGGCTCGGCCCACGCGAAACGACGTCTTTCGACGAGAAAACGGCGTTTTGATGTAAAGGTATTCGCATTCGTACGACACTGTTTGCACACGCATCCGTAAATCTCCTAATACCGCCGTACGGTGCCGGAAAGAGTTGAACGGCTCCGATCACGGCCGAGTACCTACGATAAGGACCGGTCAGAGCTGGCGGAAGCCGTTCAGCGTCTTCGACGGACGAACATAGCTGACGACGGCCGAAAAGAGCCGATGACGGCCGAAGTAGCTAGTGATGCGTTTGTATTTATTCATTTGAATTATTACCCACATTAAAATCTGCAATAGATCTCACAACACGAAGTAATACTATCGTAATCATTCACGTCTGTTCAATTTCAAACTCAGGTTGTTACTAACAAACAGTCTCCAAAAATGATATTTACGATTGCCGATCACCCGCTGTCCTATCTATCTGTTCGTCGGACTCAGTGGCTGTACGCGTGCTGTCTGACGTCTCGACGGCAGGACGGAGCACGGGAGAGCCGACCGCCGCTTTACAACTGTTGCGGTAGCAAATCGCAGCCGATCGAGCGTTTCTACGGCTGCAAGGAGGGTGAGACTGTTTAACGCAGGTGTTCAACCGCGGAGACGGTCGATCGGCGAAATGCGAATAGTGTGGTATAAAACACTCGGCGAAAGCCGACTCCGCGTCGACTGGTTTGGTGAGACCCTTAATCTCCCTGTCTCAGGCACTGGTCTCACCTCCTGGTCTATACTCGCCCGGCGGTGATAACTGATAGCTGGGTGAGTAGCCGTGTCTCTTTTATTTACACGCGAGTGCGTATCTTTTGTTCGTGTTTATAGCCAATAGCTCATAGTTTAGTAGCTCGCGGTGAGACCGGTGCCTCAATTAGCTTCAGTGCAATATAATATACTGAAGTTCATCAATATGAATTCGGATGTTTCCGTGAAAAGCCGAAGAGAAAGGATTTTGCTTTACATCTGTACTAATGTACTATCCGATACGTACATTATCAAACCCTATTTGATTTAGATTAGTTTAAATTAAATTAAAAAATTAAAAGTCTAACATTACCCTTTTGATTTTGATTATCATCACAAATTTTATTTAGACTGGGTAAATAGTTTCACCAAATCCATTTTTTTTTAAATCTTATGTTAAATAAGTGTTCTGTATTTTAGTGGCTCCAATCATATTCTCCTTTATGCACCTACATAGGATATACTTAGGTAGAAGTTCGTCGTGTCTCAAGGCCCATAAAGGTCGCCGATGCAGCGTCTTCAAGTGGCTCTTGACCTTATCGCTCACCGTGATACGTACAGATTGCCCTTCGGAAAATCTATCGGGTATTAGGGTATAGTCAAGGTTATAAATATTTGAGATAGAAGCAAAGTCGGCAACGTCGAATATGGTCGTAAATTGTATATTTACCAACTTGCCCCCTTATTTATAGACGTCTCCTAAATTAACAAGCTGTCCCTTTTTTCGGTCTTATATATATTGATAAGACCGAAAGGGACAAACAATACGAGTACTTAGCGGCTTGCTAAGTTAAGAGACGTTTATGAATAAGGGGGTTAGAAGATATTTTTAAATTGCGATGTCGCTATAGCTGCAACTACTATTAAATTTAAAGTTGCTTCAGTAAACAATAAATGAAGCTTATAAGTTTGCTTCTAAATGGTTTATTTAATTCTTTGCCTCGTTTTCGTTTTTAGTTTTTATTTACTTTCAACAGTCCCTATATTTGATTGCCTATCTGTAATCAAACATTTTTTTGGTCAATGCGGGTAAGACCGTCTATCAGGAAAGTCCGTCTACCAACTGATTTCCACCCCTAACTCAACAATATAAGACGCATTATGACGGACTTTTCTTACAAATAAAATATGCCGGACTTATCCACACTGACCTTACGTAAGTTTTATGTATTATATATTTAAAAAAAAATCTCCTCAGTCACCTGTTGACCACGAATGCTGGAAAGGGTTTGAAACACCGGGAACTTAACTTACCTAACGTCAAGTAATAAACGCGATATAACCCGTTTCCGTGGTTTTATAGATAATATTAACTAATTTTAGAATTATAGCTAACGTGAGACCCAAACATTAAAATATCATTAGTTCACAGTACGCGTTGGGCTTTGACCGAGGGTGCTCCGGACGAGGACCCTCTTAATGGGTCAAAACATGTTGAGCAATCATCGACTTAAATACGTGAGTAACCCGGTTCGATAATTTTATTATATTAATTAGTTTGTAATTATTATTACCGATTTAATTTTTAACTAGCTCCACGTATGAAGGTCCTAAACTTTTCAACCATTAAATGTGTAAAACGACGCCGTTATTAGGTTTTTCCTGTCTGGCGTTAACAGTGCCTCTCCCAGACATTTCATCTTTTGAAATCTGATTACCGGGTAATGTTCTCAAACATATATTAGACCCTACAATTTTTTATTTAAAATGTATTCGTTCGATCCTCTTGTTCACACTAGAGCAATGCTACTAGTGTGTGAATGCGATGATGTACTGTTATTGTCATTAGGTTGATAGTAGTTTGGTCTGAATATTCGTATCAGAATAACGACTATGTAGTTCAGTGCGACGAGCGATGCACTTTGTGCTCACAGGGCACTTTGCTAAAGATTAAGAGCTCCTTACATCCTTGTACAGTCGCCATTAGAATTATGGGATACAATAAAGGGCCCGTATATGTATCTCGGATGTATCTGTTTTTTGAGCCGTGATTTTTTTACGGTATATCCATTTTTTGTGAAAGTTAGCAAATTTCAAATGATAAATATTAGATGTCAAATACCAAAGAGAAAACGACCAAGCCCAGCTGCTCAGCTTCCGCGGCTGATGCCTGCACCGCTTGGCCACTCGGTCTTAGAAATTTGTTAGATCCGATTCTAAGATAATAAGATATATATGTGTCGATTGCAAGGTATAAAATTGTGTATTAATAGTATTAAGGTACTTCTAAATAGTGCAAAAATAATTAGATGAAAATTTCTGTTTTATAAATAATAATGTAATACAAAAGATTCAGAACCGTTAAGATGAAATTAATGACGTAAACCGAATGTTATGTCTATTGAAACCAACGAAACAGGAGAGATTTGGATTGCGAAATTCAAAGGAGCTGAAGAGTCGATAAGCAAAGTCGGTACTTATAGTGCATTCGATTTTAGTGATTCGCATTGCCGCGGACCTGATAATTATTACTCATAGGTAGGTAAATACGCAATTTTTGGGGGGTTTTTCTCTGTCCTGTAATGATATGACGCCTTCGTTGGTGTGACAGAGACAAATCCTCGAAATTTACGAACTTCGGTGTCCGCGGTAGCAGGCCTGTGTTACAGTGTTTTTTTGCGTTGCAAATGATCAATTAATAACGTCCGTAGCCAAGAAGCCGAACGCGAACGCTCAGTCACGAACGAAGTTTTTGTCGCACTAATAAAAAATAGCGACAGAGAGAAAACTACGCTACGATGCTGAGCTGGATGCTTAGCCAAGTTGCCAATCGCTAACGCTTAGTAGCGTATCGTAATTTTCCTTCACAGTCACTCTTTCATATTAGCGCGACAAAGACACTTAGAGGCCTACGTCCAGCAGTGGACTATCATAGGCTGATGATGATGATGATCATAAGCCTACTTGTTTCTGCCGAGCCACTTGATACAGCAGTATATGATGCAGTAGATGAGGCAGCAGCCTCATCTTAACGCAGACAGGTCAATTTTGTAAGTGACAATGATGAGTATGATGACTCTTTTTTGATTGAAAATAATTGAAATTCCGACCACAGTAAGTAAATTTTATAATTATAAAGCAGGCTTTATCACTCGAATTCTTGCTTTTAATGCAATGGAAAATCGTCGTAGGTACTTATTTGAGTTTACCTCTATGACTTTATGTACATCTCACTCTTACCAATATGCCATGAGCGAGACGAGTTTACGACTGCAGCAAACATGCTCAAACTAGGTGTCTGGCTGTACAGTGCAATAAGCACTACTTATTCGAGCTCATTAATATGTATACAATAATGCACCTTATTCCAACGCAGCAAGTAATCAAATGCTCATATATTTTTGAGCTTATTGCACAGCCGGCGGCGGTAATGGAGTGAGTCGTCACAAAGCTCCTGTTTACCGACGCCTGTGCTTTAATCTGACTGGTGTTAAAAGCGCACACAAATGCGCTAAATGAGATTCAGCTAAACCCTGGACTGGGTATGCAGCGTCTGTAAGAGGCATAATGGAATATACATTGCGTGGATATTAGGCACACAGCAGAAGTATACAGTGTGTTCCTATCGCGCATGCTTTTATTAAGAGCAATGAGACCCAGATTTTGTTAGCATTGTTTTATTAAACCTTAAAATTAAATATTTTCCTAATGATGTTGAGTTAGTAGCAATGTACGTCGAAATTAATCTTTAAGTTAGCTCTTTACAATGACAGGCCGCAACTCTCTCTAAAATTAAAAATAAGGACCTTTACACCCCCCTCCCCCCGTTAGCTCCAACCCTAACCACCAGTACTTTTAGTACGTGGTTTAAAACACCATTCCCTACAACTATGCCAAAATTCGCTTATATACGAGTTTTTTCCCCCGACAGGCAGTTTGTGGTCTTCGTTAGGTGGGCTACTCAGTTTGACAAAAAAATTGTCCGTTAGATGAAATCAGGCATTAACTAAGAGGGTTTGCGTTATTATTTTTAATTTTGAACAATAAAACTATTAATAATACTCATATTTTAACGGTCATCAAGTGAATCCAGTTAAGGCTGATGGCTTTTTTAATGAGTATATCGCACGTGCTCGGGGCGTTAAAGTGAAAGATTACGCGCTTAGTGAGCCGGTCCAATTTCCTGGATGAATATTGCATTTTTTGCCTACAAAGAGGCTGAGATCGAAGAATTAAAATCGTGGCGGGCGGCCGCTTAAGGAGGGTGTACACTGCACTGTGTTACCAACTTTACTGGGTTCTACACTTAAAGTGATTCGATTTTCATGCCATACAGAAAACAATGCTAATTTATGAAGCCAATAACTATACTTCATTACTACATAAGTAAAGTGGAGCAAGGACATGTTTCTATTTTGAATGAAATACGAAAAACTTTATTTTATACAGGAATCACGAAATTAAAATCTTACATGTATTGTAACACAAAACATTTATTTGCGATGTGACTTAATTTTTGTTTGTATGATATTCA
>JALPQI010013736.1:0-23414 GCA_025490895.1 Thaumatotibia leucotreta | reverse complement strand
CGCTTACCTCGAAAACATAATGTGCGAATAAGACGGCTTGTTCTCGGAATCCATATTGTCCGAAAATTCCGCTGAATTTCACCATTTTAACAAATGGGACAACCCTACAAAGTAAACGTTGCTCCACGTGTGATCATATTTGCAATACATGGGGGCAGGTCCAGAGTCTAGGTTGTTTTAATACGCTTTTATGGCGATGTCGTTTTAGTGCTATTAACATGAAACTGGCAGCGGGAACATTACAACAGTGAAATTTTTACTGTTAATAAAATGTTATCGGAAGTAATGCTATCGGAAGGTACGACAACGCAGTGTTATTAGGTACATCGAACCATCTAAACTTGGTTCGGATATCACCGTTTCAAACCAACTTCGCAAATACGATTATATAATACATTTTATTCCTTTTTTAAATTGATTAATTTGATCAGATTCATGTGGTTGCGCTCTGTGACGTGCCGAATTTTATTGCATTTCAATAATCTTGACTTGCGCTGTTCAGGTGTCTGCGAAGCAACGCGGTCCCGTAACTTCCTCATTGCGTTAATAATCGAGTTTAACATTCTTCCGGTGTGAGTGTCACCACGTACGAGCCCCGATGCATATGTTCTCTTCCAGTTAGACAGTTTTTCGAGATAATCCCGTTCATCCGGGGGAAAAGGTTTAGAGACAAAACCTTCACTATTCAATAGTAGTACTAAAGTAGTTTTTTGAGTATAAAATATTTGGATTTAATAAATCAGAATTAAAAAAAAAAACTATTTTACGAGAGGTATTTTTTTAAATTTTTTCCACAATTTTTAATTTTGTAAATAATCAATGAATGTAAAGAACGCCATTAATATTAAAGACGACATGGTACACCTGATGCACTGCGAATTTTGCGTCAAGCTTATAAGCGCGGAATTACGGTGGTGAACGAAAATATAATTTAGACACTGGTTTGTTAAAATCGATTTATTAAACAACAAAAGCGTACTACAGATTGTTGTGTCTCTTGAAATGTAGTTACATTAACCATGACTAACGTTCATACAATTTATCATTAGCATAATGTGATCCTTATTAAAATATTCAAAAATTTGTAAAAATTGTTTCGAACTAGACGAACTCCACTGCATCGGGGCTCGTATTTACTAAAACGCTGTAGTTTTAGGGACCTCATTGATGTAGATTAAATGTGGGTTAGGGCTAGTAAAATATAAAATTATATTTATCTGATAGTGGTAAAAACATCCTGAAAGCTCCTCTTTCATCCGCCTATTCTTTGCCCGGAGGAAATGAAGCTCCTAGTTCTCCTGCCTCGACTCCATCTGGTCCATAGCCGCAATCCCGGCTGATCCTAATTCGAATCGGGCCATCACCGTCTTAGCTGCTTTGTGGGCTATATCTGCCATATCTCCGTCAGCAATTGGGGACAGTCGTCCTTGTGCTAACGAGCTACGATCCCGCCTGTCTTCCATGTCGGATAAACCCTGATCATCATCCCGGTTCTTTAAAAATAAGCCGGCTCGTCTATGGGAGTAGCAGGTGTCCTCGCTATCATCATCCGGCTTCTAGAGACTCCTGTCTTGCCTTTTAGTCGGGCGTTTGCTTTGGCAATTGCTGTGTACTTGCTTTTGCCAACGCCAGAGCGGCTCCACAAGTTTTGCTCTTGCCTCTGCGGGCCGGACTCATGTTTGGCTGGCTCCCATTAATGTCTTCTCGTCTGATCCAGTGTGGACCCTCTTTTGAGTATATAGCTCCCCGCTCCTCAATCCGTCATTTAGGTCCTGAAAAGGGCCGTTTTCAGTTTGGCCTTGAGAAAGACCGTTTTGGGTTTTGGTTTTTAATAATTGTGCCATAGATTTGTTCCCATGAGTATGGGACGAAGGGTTTCACTGCCGGGTGACGCCGATTCCGATCAGTGGGCTACATACTATAGACGTCGACTGGTGTATACAGGTTTTAACGACTTCGCTGTCGGGTTTTAATAGAAACCGCGGGCCGGCCAACTAATGCAAGCATTCTGAGCCACAAGCACTTCCCGTACCCCATGACGCCAAAGATAGGGGTCGTTGGGAGAGTGCTGCGGGTTGCGGAATTCGGGAATTGTTGGCGTAGACCCCCTACGTGGGTTTGCTAAAACCCATCATTCATCGTCGTCTATCCATCAAGATTGCATGGAGCGTCACAAAGCGATTTTGTTCACTCATTCCAGGCCAGGCTAAAAAGCCTTCTCCGTAACTCGGCATTTAGCCCTTAAACAGGCCTGGCGAATTTTTCACTTTCGTATCCTGATTTCGATAGATAATAGCATCAATAAAAAACGAATTACTTGTTTTTTTTTAGAAACTTTATTTCCAAATAAAACCCGGTGGTCAATATACGCCCTGTGCTCGTTACCAGGAAGGAGGCCCACGTGTTCCGTATATGGCCACTGCCCTGCTGACGATACATTGAAGTTTTAAGGGGTAGTTGTTATGTTTATATGTAATTATGAACAAAAGAAGACCACAATAAAAGTAAGAAAAAAGGTACCTAATTTATTTTTATACAGGGTGTAATCTTTAAGTGTGGCCAGGCCATAATTCCGTAAATATAACAGATATCAGAAAACTTCCAACTGATATCGAAAGTACGTTACCTAACGAGTAAAATTACACTAATAACTTATTCTAAATAGATGAAGTAATATTAAAAATACTAACTTAAAACGCTCCCATACATTAGTATGACGACTTACAGCCTTAAAGAAAGTCGGGTGTCGAAAGAGATAAAACTGTTAGAGATTAGTTATTTGTACGAATACATTGTAATGAAATAATAATACTACCGTTTATGAAATAATTAATGTAACATTATTCTTAAATGAAAAAATATTCGTATTAAACTAGTCTTAGAATGAAACCCTTCCATACACTTAGTACGTAACCACTATTTGTATGGAAGGGTTTGAAGTTAATATTTGAGACATTTCTGATTTTATTTCAAAAAAGTTATTAGTGTAATTTTACTCGTTGGGTAACGTATTTTCGATATTAGTTGGAAGTTTTCTGACATCTGTCATATTTACGGAATTATGGTCTGGCCACAACGATTACACCCTGTATTAAAACGCCATTTAGCAAAATCCGCTTCAAAACTAACTTATAATTATGTACTTACAGTAAGTCTTGAGATGTTTAGTGGGTAGACCTACATGGTGTAGAGGTGTGCGCCACGCCGGCGCGGCGGCGCCGCGCCGCGGGACCCACGCCGCCGCCGCCGCCGAGGTTTTCAAAAACCCACGCCGCGACAAAAATTTTACGGAATAAAATCATTTAAATTACGCGCCACGCTGATCATATTGACATTAAACAACAATATGCTTGCGAATATCGACAAGCGGTTCCCTCTGACCCAAAAGATTGTATGCGCAGCATTTCTGGATTGCAGATTTTCAGATATTGATACGCACCTACGAAAAAAATACACTACTTGGGCAGAATTCTTTCCAATTGTACAGATTTATTTACAGAATTCCAAGTCTACACATTCCCAATACTACAGATTTACAAACTTACAGAATCCCAATACTTTAATATTCCAACATTACGGTTACCCATGTCTACAGATTTTTAATATTACTGATTGATTCCTATGTCTACAGATTCCATATTCTCTAGATTTCACGTCTACTGATTCCCAACTGTAATGCTTTTTTCAACACACTTGCTTGAAAGTCATAACGTAGGTCTTATTGAACCGCTTTTAGGCTTATAATCCTAGGTATTACTAGCTGTGTGTTTTTTCATTATATTATATTCTTTGCATCGTCGATCCCACAGTGTCTGAAGACAAAAGTCTTCAATCAGTGCTTCCTACCCGTCATGACGTACGGAGCCGAAACGTGGACACTGACGGTACGGCTGGTCCACAAGTTCGAGGTCGCTCAACGAGCTATGGAAAGGGCAATGCTCGGCGTCTCTTTGCGGGATCGAATCAGAAATGAGGTTATCCGGCAGAGAACCAAAGTGATCGACTTAGCCCACCGTGTTAGCAAGCTGAAGTGGCAGTGCGCTGGCCTTATTATCCGTAGAACCGACTGGCTAAACGAGTTCTTGAGTGCAGATCGCGTCTCGGCAAGCGTAGTGTAGGACGCCCTCAGGCAAGGTGCAGCGACGATTTGCGCAGGAGCTGGATGCGAGCAGCCAAAGAGATTTTTTTTTCATAAGCATTTTAAGAAAGGTATTTCTCATGTCGGTATGTTTCCTCTTTTTGGACAGAATACGAAATATTTATTTATGAGTATATTAAACGCATTTAAAATTTGGCTTGCAGTTTTTGTAGGCTTGTAATAATAACGTCAAAGAAAGCAAAATAATACAAACGTAGATTTTATATTTTAAAAAAAAATTCGTGTGTTTATACACCGATGTATGACTAGCAGTGTGGGCGATGATGGTACTATAAAGAGGTTGTAAAGCTGGGTACCTGTAGTATTTGAAATCATCATATATAATCTGCAGTACCCATTGGATAATTTGTAGTATTGGGAACCTATAGTATTGGGAATCTGTAGTGTTGGGTATTTGTAGCATTTAAAATTCGTATTATTGGGAATAGGTATGTACAATCAGGAATGCATACTATTGACAATATTTGAAATATTATCTCTTATCTGTAGTATCAGGAATCTTTAGTATTGGGAATCTGTAGACGACTCGATCCAGGCTTACTACCGCGTTTTTCGCGGTAGGGCCGCTGTGCGAGTTAATAAAATATTTTTCGTACACGATAATAATTATGACAATTTCCGCATAAAATGCAATCTATAACTTTGTTTCATGTTTATTTTTTTAATAATAAACTTGTCCTAAACAATATCTAAGTTTTTAATATCTTCTCATCCTTATGTGTATGAACGTACAGGGTAACAATTTGACCTTGACGCCGGCGTGGCGCCGCCACGCCGGCTAATTTTTGCGGCGCGCCGCCGCCGGCGATTTCTATGCCGGCGCACACCTCTAACATGGTGTACAGTAGGGTGGATCGATTTTTTTATTTTTGGAAATTCATAAAATAATCTTTATGGACCGATACTTCGTGGCTAGAGAAATAAAAAATATTATGATCATTTTTGGATTTACATTTATTTTGTACTTCGTTTATAGGCCCAAAAATTGACTCTATTTTTAAGGTTTTTTTAAGAAAAGTCAGTGGATATTTTCGTTAGTCGTGTCGAGTCAGTTAGTTCGTTGATATTTTCGGTTTTATTTTTATGTAGAAACAAAATAACATTATTTGTCATAAATTTTGAATTTGCACAATTTAATTATATGAAAATTATAACCAGTATCGGCAAAAACTGGTTTTCAACTTTGAGGCTCTTGGGGCAGTACTTACCAAATGAATATCGGAAAAAGGTATATTTTTACAGAATGTTACTTTTTACGACTATCATTCTATTGACTCGCGGTTCCAAAAATCCGAAAAAAAAAATTTTTTTTCATACTTCAATGTATAGACAAAATTTTTTTTCAGGATTTTCTGAAACGCGGCCCTATAGGAATAACCTGTTCAAAAAGTCACTTTTTCACCAATATATCTTTTTACGATAATCATTCGGGAAGTACTGCCCCAAGATCCTCAAAGTTGAAAATTATTTTTTGGAGGTACTGCGAACAATTATCATATAATCAAATCACACAAACCTTAAATTTATGAAAAACAATCTTATTTTGTTTATCCATAAAATTAAAACAGAAAATATCCTTGCTCATCCGAGTTTTCTTAAAAAAACCTTAAAAATAAGGCCGATCTTCGGGCTTCTATATGGGGTCCATAATGATAAAATATCCAAAAATGGTCATAATATTTTTTGTTTTTCTAGCCGCATAGTATCGATTCGTAAAGATTATTTTATGATTACCCGAAAATAAAAAAATCGATCCACCCTAGTGTACAGGTAATGAACTTACCCTTAAATTTCACATAAATGCCCAGCCGGGAAGTGGTCACATAAAAACCACTTGTACCAAAGCAAAACGGGCAGAGGTCATATAGGGCCCACAAACTTTAACAGCAAAAATTTTAAGTAAAAAAACTATTACTGTGACCATTTATGACATACTACACTTACATTACCTTGTATACTACCAAAATAAATCAACACATAGCACTTACCGTAATTTTTTTCGACACAATATTTGTATTTATCTGGAGCAACACACAAAATCTGCCAATTTTTCGGTTTTTGAATTTGACAACTAAAACGTCAAAGAAATTTGTTCTGAAACATCTATTTTGGGTGCGTTCAGAAATCTGTCAGTTTATAGACTATACGTCAATGACATTTAGTGGCCGCTACAAGAGTTTTGCTCTTCAGAAAAAAATCATTTGCTAAGTAGTCGCTATGAGATCACAACCTGGTTAAGGGTTAGGCCCTCGCAGGAGTCCACGCAGGACTCAACTGCTGCCACCTGTGACTGGTAGTTCGCAGAGAGAAGATTGCGCAACTGAGCGGCTACCCTGCCCCTCCCAGGGTGCACCACGAGGAGATGTACTAGTCCTGCTCCGCACCCTTTTTTTTGTTTAGGGGGGAGGCAAGCCTTAAGCATACGGCCCGGGTGGTTATGCGGGTCTCCCTTTTGGCTAATGAGGCCTACGGTATAAGTAAAAAACTATTACTGTGACCATTTATGACATACTACACTTACATTACCTTGTATACTACCAAAATAAATCAACACATAGCACTCACTGTAATTTTTTTCGACACAAAATTTGTATTTATCTGGAGCAACACACAAAATCTGCCAATTTTTCGGTTATTGAATTTGACAACTAAAACGTCAAAGAAATTTGTTCTGAAACATCTATTTTGGGTGCGTTCAGAAATCTGTCAGTTTATAGACTATACGTCAATGACATTTAGTGGCAGCTACAAGAGTTTTGCTCTTCAGAAAAAAATAATTTGCTAAGTGGTCGCTATGAGATCACAACCTGGTTAAGGGTTAGGCCCTCGCAGGAGTCCACGCAGGACTCAACTGCTGCCGCCTGTGACTGGTAGTTCGCAGAGGGAAGATTGCGCAACTGAGCGGCTACCCTGCCCCTCCCAGGGTGCACCACGAGGAGATGTACTAGTCCTGCTCCCCACCCTTTTTTTTGTTTAGGGGGAGGCAAGCCTTAAGCATACGGCCCGGGTGGTTATGCGGGTCTCCCTTTTGGCTAATGAGGCCTACGGTATAAGTAAAAAACTATTAGTGTGACCATTTATGACATACTACACTTACATTACCTTGTATACTACCAAAATAAATCAACACATAGCACTCACTGTAATTTTTTTCGACACAATATTTGTATTTATCTGGAGCAACACACAAAATCTGCCAATTTTTTGGTTTTTGAATTTGACAACTAAAACGTCAAAGAAATTTGGTCTGAAACATCTATTTTGGGTGCGTTCAGAAATCTGTCAGTTTATAGACTATACGTCAATGACATTTAGTGGCCGCTACAAGAGTTTTGCTCTTCAGAAAAAAATCATTTGCTAAGTGGTCGCTATGAGATCACAACCTGGTTAAGGGTTAGGCCCTCGCAGGAGTCCACGCAGGACTCAACTGCTGCCGCCTGTGACTGGTAGTTCGCAGAGGGAAGATTGCGCAACTGAGCGGCTACCCTGCCCCTCCCAGGGTGCACCACGAGGAGATGTACTAGTCCTGCTCCGCACCCTTTTTTTTTGTTTAGGGGGGAGGCAAGCCTTAAGCATGCGGCCCGGGTGGTTATGCGGGTCTCCCTTTTGGCTAATGAGGCCTACGGTATACCCACTAAAAAACCTCCCATATGCCACCTCATCGCCTTTTTCCGGGGTTACGAGAACGCACTCGCACAGATTCGCGACCCCGCCGGCGGCAGCTGCTTTCAACCAGCTTCTCCGCGGGTGTCCAAAAACCCTCCACTAAATTGAAATTCTTCCTCGGTCTCCATCATGCAATGTGGCGGACCCTCCCGAGACCGCCACAAAGAGACCATGAGTGCCGGAAGGTTTCCCGGCATCCGGAGGCATTCATAAGGTCTGTGGTTATGCCGGCGACCACACTTCGACTGCAGAGGATAATGCGAGCGGCAATGACAACACTGACTTCCATTTCCTCGGCGAGCCCACTTGGAGCGTCCTCCTTCAGCCGCCAGCCGGTGGCCCATAACTGGTCCTGGGTGCCTCTTTGCTTCGCTTCACCATAAATAAACGTACTCCCTTGTTTGAATCATTTCGATTGCACTGATATTTATCGTACAAAACTGTTGGTCTACCCTTTTCATTTGCCGAGAAGGTAAATGTTGCACTCGAATAATGGCCATTGTTATCCTCAATTTTTCTGTGATAATTACTTTTAACTTTCCTCTATATGCATTGCACTCAACGTCATATCTAACTTAGTTTGTGACTACGTCTATTAGGGCAAAAATATCGCTTCACGCGCACGGCAGGTAATTTACTTATCTGCTGTATTTCAGCACGGGTTCCAGAATGTAATTGTTTAAAGGAAATTCTCGGTATACGTTGTGAGTCTGTGACGTTTGGCGTCAAATAAACTAGATGGTAGCTAGAGAGTAAAACAAGGCAGCGCATTTTTCACATTTTTTCAGTGCACTTGGTAAAAAAAACTGTAAATGCAACCAATTCGACCAATAAATTGGAATTTGCAATATCCCTGTTAAATGGATGAGATTAAAAATGTAAGTTGTACGTTAGGGTGGAGCGTCGTTGTAAAGGAAAAAAAATTTTCTCGATATTCAAATTTGAATCGGTTCAAAAAGTTGGATAATGACATGGAGATTAAAATGGTTATATCCAGTTTTAAAATAAAAAGTACTTTTAGCCAGCTCTACCAGCCGCCAAAGAGATATAAGAAATCCATTTATCATGAAGTAATCAAATATACTATTTCAGTAATATTTACAGATTTTGTTTAAAGTAAACGATACTAAATAAGTATTAATTTAGAAATTACCATTATTTCAGTGGTTTTTTCCAATAATCATGAAATAATAAAATACCAACATTTTAATTAAAACAGCAATTTCATGCACGACAAGGAAAATGCCACAGTGAAAAAAATATATATGACATATATTTTTTGACATACTTGTGCTAAAGAAACGATGTTTCTGATTACAAAAAATGTCATATATTTGCAAGAAAACATTAATTTACGAATTAAAACAAGCATGGAAGGTCGGCTGTCGACGTCGCTTACGCCCTTTTCGAGCCCTATTTACGTGTATTTTTGAGCATAAACTTGCTTTAATTGGTATTATTTTTATTATCTAATCGAATTCGCAGTAGTTTTCACAATCGTGTTACAAGTTGAAAACATTGATTTATGTACAATATATTCGATCCAGGGCTTTTTCGACAAAAATCCAACTAACGTGTTTTTACCGTGTCATAAAAAACATGTTATGAACAAAAATGAGCACAGGAATTGATTATATCTATTGCAAAAAGCTGTTATTTAATTAATACATTTGGTTTTGAAAATATAAATATAAAAATATATATATATATACCTACATACCGGGGGTTCTGCCTTTTCTCCAAAAATTTTTTGCCCGAATTTCATTTGCCAACCAGCATTTCGCCGATGGTTCACATTGACAACCAACAATTAGCAAAATTTTGTATGACAACGTTTCATTTGGCAGAATTATTATAAAACAGATTATTATAATGCCAAAATGCTTTTAGCATACTGATCATTTGTCAAATCTGTCACACTAGGCCTAACAACTATTACACGAATAACGTTTCGTCAGTGTAACTGTAACCTTTACATACATGTGGCAACTTTTTACTTTAAAAAATAAAAAATCCACATTTAAACTGGTCTTTAAAATAACGACTGCTCTTGTAGGTACTTGTCTTACACAAATATGAATATATTTAAATAGTTGAAAAAAAACAAAAAAATACATAATAAAATTGTTACATTTATTTATACCAAAAAAAAACGTATTTATTAATATCACCGACCATTACACTTTTAAATTTGCGGCAATAGACAGCAACAGTTTTTCCTCAGTGTACGATGATTTATGTTCCATAATCCTGTTGATTCTTTCTTCTTTGTCGAGGTATTTCTTCTTCTTCATTTCTAGTGGGGCGCCACACATTATTGTTTCAATTTCTCCTTGGTTTGAAATGGTTTCTTTCATTAATTCCCTCATCAAAAAATAAACACCAGGGTGATTTTTTTCAATTATCGTATTTATTTTGTGGTGCCAGGCTTCGGCTGAGTTTTGTGTTCGTGGTACTTTCATTTGGTTGACACTGTAGCAGCTCCAAAAGCTAGGTGAGTATTTCGGCTGAGTTGTAGTTGTGCCATGGACATAATTCTCCTCAAATCAGTAAGCCAACTTTTTCCAATCGGGATCTTCAAAACTTTGTAGGAAATTATTGAAATAAATGTATATTTCTGACTCCTCTAAGAAACTAAGTGACAACAAGCATTTTACCTGTTTGTTGAATTTGACATCATTTGCATACCGTTTAGCCAAACCTTGTGCCTGAACTTGCCTAAAACAAAAAAATACCGTTAATAAAACATTTCACAGAGTCCAGTTAGGTACGACGCCGAGCGAAGCGAGGAGGAGTGTTAGCTGAAACTGCGACCTTACAGCGCGCGAGCCGAGCGAGCGAAGCGAGCGCGCCGCGGCCGTATGGCAGCTTTTTCAAACTCTAATACGCATACTTTTGGCTCCTGATTAATACCATGTTCGTTTGCATACTCGATCAATAACTCAAACATTACATCATAAGAACGTTTTTCTTTGTTAGTACATAAGCAAAAACATAGCGGAAACGTTTTTTATTGTCGATAAAAATATTCCCATGTATGGTATAAAGTTGCTTGAAAATACTGGGCACAATTTTAAATGTGCCATCTAAAAGCCAGTATGTGGAACGGCTTAAGAATGTTGTCATGTTCAAATTAGACATCAATATTATCCTTTTATTGTTATCATACGTTTGGTCTTTTATGATAAAATTAACACCATTCATTATAGAATATTCCCTGTTCACTTCAAAATGAATATCAGCAGGCTCCTCTAAAACATTCTGCTTCCTTTTATGCCGATAAATAATCTGCTTTAACGCTGATGTGGAGGGCAAACATTCCAGAATATCTGTAGGTAAAGTGCTCTTGACATCTTGTAATACGTTACATAACTTTGCACCCGATAACGCATCGGTCTTTAACTTTTCTTTGAACTCACTAATACATTTCCGTGTAGGATCTGGCTCATGGTTGTGATTATCACTACATTTTAATAATGTGTGAGTGCCATTATACAATTTCGTGTTTGCCGTTGAGGTACATTTATACATTTTGCTTCTTCGTAGCTCACAACACCAATAGTACGTATCTTGGGATATTTTGTTTTTTTCGTACGTAAAACCGTTGACAAACAATTTCAGACCCCCATTTTGTACTATGGAACACCGAGCACAACTCACTTAATTCACTCATTTTAATGAATTACTCAATAATAACTAACCCACCCAGCAACATAAACAGCGCTTAAAATACCGTAAACAAATATGGCGTAGAATGGTGTTGTTATGAACGTGCGCTTGCGTCTACCCTCTTTATCAATTTTTTTTTATTTTAGTCCTTGTTAACAGGCTCTTTATCTATCATGCAACAATTTATATAAATGATACTATGCCAAAAATACTTTTGGTAATTAATAGTTGACTAAATGTATATTATACCGAATAAACAATTCACCACATGATATTATGTATTGTAAAAAGTTGCCACAAAAAACCAAGGCCCAAGGTTGAATTTCTAACCGTTTAGTTGGGAAATGAAACGATTTCATACAATTCAATTGGAACATGATCATTCGGCGAAATGACTTTATGCGAAAAATTGATTGCGATATAATATTCGTACAAACAATTTTCGGAGATGATTTAGAGAACCCTACATACCGTTATAAATCGATAAGTAGAGGGCTAAAAGTATGTACCTAGATTTTTTTTATTATTTTTCCAGTAAATAATAAAAAATAAGACATCGTTTGAGCGGGGTCCCAATATTATATTCGAGAATTTTGAAATTCGCTCCACCCTATTGTACGTAACGTCTGGTTCACGTTTGTTTTTTTATTCGACTAAAATTTGTATGGCGTTATTTTTAAAGTTAACTGGCATTTTGTGCAATGTTTGTGAGAGTTTGAGTCGTTGCAAATATTGCTAGTGACATTTTATGCGCTAATGAGTTTTACTTTTATAAGGCTACTGGTTAGTGGGCGTGTTCTTTGTCATTATTTCTTTCTAATTTTTTATTCATGTTAATACTATCGTCTCTTTTTTCTCATTGGGGCCTTTTAAGGAAACCTTTGAGAGCTGTGCAGCTACACGCTAAACTCAAAACATATAGCTAAACATAAGATTCTCAAAGAAGGAAATTACTCTACCTTCTTCTAAGTTAAAGAAATCTACGAAAAAATGATCAACTTCTTCGAGAGAAGATGTTTAAGCCTAGTTGATTCAACCTTTGGCAAAAATGGATTTAGGGTCATACAGGTTTGGTTTATTTATTTCATATTAAAATTATACACAAAGTTAAATATAAATACGCCATAAAACCTTACCTGGTTTGTGTCGACACATTTATTCATAACAGATATTATCCACATTGAACAATCGCAGATTTATATTATTCGTATAACTCAGTAAATAAGTAAATCATTTTAGCCTGATACCCTATAAAATAACCCATGCTTGAAAACTAGAAACCCTTTTCATTTGTAAACCGCGAAGGAAATGAGACACGAAATATGCCGGGGCATTGTTTTATTCTTTAAAATTGTTTTAAATTGCATTTCTCGGTTATTTGAATCGATTCGTATAAGGCTACAAACAGCCATCTAATGAGATACGGTTATAGTAACGTATTATACATAAAATAGACGCTTACCAATATATATAAGGAAAGACGGCCTAATGGGAGTGCATTTAGGGAGGTATGTAAGTACGGTATTACTAACGAGAGTGTTAGAAGACTTGATGACTGGAGTTAGTAGTATGCCTCTTACCGACCGTGATGCATACAATGTTTTTCATCACACTTGCGGACAAATAAATAATTTATAAGACAAAATAATATTTTAATATGAAACCCGTTTATCTGTCGTTTCACGTCTCCCTCAATACCGTTAGCCATGCTTTTTCTTACTTACACGAATTTCTCGAAGGCTTTAGACAAAGTATACTTTTTCAAAACCTTGCGTCTTTTGGAATAGACGGTAGATCATGTCATGCCTTAACTCTTATTTCGATAAAACGAGTCAATAAGTAGCTATGAATACTTCACTTTCTGCTCCCGTGTCAATTTCGACTGGTGTACTCCAGGGGTCGTACTTGGGGACATACTTTTCGTCATATTCATAAATGACTTGGCGAAGCGCCTCACAATCATACATAATTAAGAAAATATACATACCTACTACACAAATTAAAAATGAACGATAGGAAGCTGCTAGAGTTTGGTAAAAATTGTAGAAGATTCTCACCTAAAAAGGCACGCAGGTACATATTTAATATTATTAAATGTGACACCTTTTCTGTCTCAGTATTCTTACAATCCATAGGTACATAATATATTATGTATAATGTGTGTGTGACTGATTACTCTCTTACAGTATTTTGTCTCAGTATGTCAGGCTTTACCTCCCTCCCCTAATTGTTTGGAAAACAAATCGCGCTTAAAACTTTCAATGTACGCAAGCATATTAATTAATAATGAAACTACCGGAGATAGGAAATTAAATCAACTAAAGTATACGAAGTAAATACAGAAAGTTATCTTAAGTCATTTGAACTTTTGACATGTAATTTATTGCGAAATCGTGTTTTCTAAAAGTTTATACAAACCTGAATTTGAAATTGAATATTACATTGGAGTGTGAAATACAATCAAAAATAATCATAATCTAAATATCTTAAGCTAAAGTTTTTGTCGCGGAGATTGGGCGGCGTTTACTACAGAGAGGTCTTGACCCTCGCTCCGGGACATTCCTGGTGCAAAAATTGTCAATCGCGATTCAGCGTGGCAATGCCGCGAGCGTGATGGGCACTTTTGCGCCAGGGATGACACGGGGCGGGTTATTTGACTAAAACTTTATGTAATTGTTTGTGACTTAAAATGTATGTTCTTATATGATGTTTAATAATAAATTGGAAATTTTACTGTTTAAAAAAAAAAAAAAATCTAAATATTAAATTAAGTAAACATAATTATAATTATATTGACGAGTCGTTAATGCAGCAACACTATAACGAAGGCCTCTTTTAGCAGATAAAAACTTATTTAAACTAATCCATCACTTTAAGTTTCAGTAAAATAGTTATTACTGTAGGTACATGATTGGGTGTTCATTACAGGATTATTTTGCAGTAGATATGAGTCGTTTGAGAGTATCCTCTATTATTTTACGTATATACACGGTGGAATTTAATCGGTGAACAGGAACCCATTTTTCTAATTCAGTAATCGATGGCGGTCACGTTTATGTAGTACTTAAGTGGAACCAAGTTTTTTTTTTGCATAATTTTTTTTTTATGTTGAAATTAAAATTTATTGTCACCCTACTAATGGTTTAGTCTGAAAAGTTTAATACCTCTTTTCAAACTATCAGCCATAGAAACTTAAAACATAAATGAGCAATAACCACTCATTAATTTTTGCGATAGACTCTATTCCTATGTAAAATAAGAGCGATGCATGGCTGATATTTTGAAAAGAGGTATTAATCTTTTCAGACTAAACCATTAGTAGGGTGACAATAAATTTTAATTAAATTTTAATTTCAACATAAAAATTTGTTATGCTAAAAAAAAAACTTGGTTCCACTTAAGTACTACATAAACGTGACCGCCATCGATTACTGAATTAGAAAAATGGGTTCCTGTTCACCGATTAAATTCCACCGTGTATAATTATATGGCACGTAAATCCTGTAATTACTTTTGTCGGTGCACTATCTCCTTACCCCCTTATTCATAAACCTCTTCTAACTTAGCAAGCCGCTAAGAATTGTTTGTCCCATTCAATCTTATTAATGTCTATATGATCGAAAGGGACAATCAATACCTTAGCCGCTTGTTAAGTTAAAAGACGTATATGAGTAAGGGGGTAAAATACTCTCTGTACAAACGCGAAATGTTTGCAATAAGTGAAATCATTGCAGCTATCTAGTATCCAGTATATCGACCTAGTGTTGTACGTAGGTACTGCGTTACTATCGTAGCCGTAACTCGGTGGACAGGCAATATCCGGATGATCCATTGTTCGCCTCATTGCTGATTCTGACCGGCGCAGCGCCCCTTCCTTCCTCGGAGATGGGATAAATGTAAATAGCAGAAAATATACCACAAAGGGTACTGAGAATTATATAAGGTTTAATAGGTTTATTTAAGTAAACGCACATATTTTATATGCTACTGATATAAGTTTAATTAAAGGAATAGACAAAAGCATAGAACATTGTGAAATTTATGAACTAGCTTTTAAAGGTGTAAATATCACAGTTTTATTTGGAAATGTAGTGACCAACATCGCATAACTTATGACCAGCAGAGCGCTGTAAGCAACTTTGTTTTGTAACTTTCAACTTGGGAATATGAAATTAATATTTATTCAGGTTCGCAGAACTGTGGGCAATTTCATATTTAATATTATATAAATATTTTACATGCATGTTTGGTTTATGATCCCCCAGGCTCACAGCTTTTTTTTATAAGTACGTATGTTTGTGATAAAAATGATGACGTCAATGAAAATCAATGTTTATCTTTTTAGGTGAAAAAACGAAGGTTTTTATATTAAATAAAATTAAAAAGGAATAGCGGGATGACATGGATTAATTTCGTATGGCAGTAGCCTGCATAAAGCTCTAACGAGTGGCGAGTAACAGAGGAGACTTTTGCCCAATAGTGGGACACAATATAAGGCTATATAAAAAATATCATTATTTATGGTGCCTATAAATTAACACCTTTAAGAGATAGGTATTCCTTTAATATGAAACTGAACGCCTAGTGCCCATGTTTTAGTTAAGCAACCTTTGATAAATTATTAACGCGAGCGGAAAATATGCATTACACTGCAGTAACTTTTGCATTTCCATTTTAGTAATGCCTGTTTCGTTTGGATGAAAATATTTTACACTACCTACTTGCGATACAGCATATTAATTAAAACAGCAGCATTTTATCTAAGTCATATTTAGTAAAGAATACCTATAACATTTTAACTTACGAATAATGCAATTTTGGCCCAGCCGCGGCCGCAGCAAAAGTGAGAGCCTTTAGTAGGTATCGTTTCGTAACTAAAAATTGGTAACCAGCTTCGAAACTGGAATAAAAACCCAATTCGTAACTGGCTTCAAATTGGAACGTTCGTTCCCATTGCCGATTTGTTACCGCGTTTTGTAACCGGCTTCGAAACGGAATAAAGAATCCCGTGTATTAACTGGTTACAAAATGGGACTTTTGAATCACCTACAAATCGGTGGCCACAATTAGTAACCATCTTCGAAAGGGGAAAAAAGTCCTGTGTCGTAACTAGTTACATAATGGGATTTTTATATTGCATTTTTATATACATGATTTATTTATTCGAATAATGCTAACATTGGGTATTTTTTTAGGGTTCCGTAGTCAACTAGTTCGACTAGGAAGCCTTATAGTTTCACTCTATCCGTTTGTCCGTCCACAGCTTTGATCCGTGATCGTAAGTGCTAGAAAGCTGTAAATTGGTAACGATAATTAATTCGTTCGCCTTTGCACTATCCTGTGCTACATTTGTATTTTATGCATGTACAATAAAACTATTTCATATTAAATAAAAACGTGCTTTTGGCAATTTTTTTATAATGGAAACATGACATTTATTCATTTCCATAATAAGCAGGTAACAAAAATACAACTTTCGAGTACGTATATAAACATAAATTCAAACTGCAAATGGGCTTGCTATCTCGTTAAATTGTCCTATGGTTTTGAAGCCCTCTAAAAGCACTCTCGATTTCATACAAGGTAGCTTATTACGTTTGTTTACAGGATGGAAAGTTGAGATGGGGCATAAAATGCAGCTTGCTGTCACTTGAAAATGGTTTTGGGAAACCATCTTCAAGTGAGTTTTAACTGGTTGAATTTTTTAATGGGTAACAGTTGGCATTCACAATTTATTGATATTGTTTTACCCTAACCGAGAAATTATTTTTAAAACCTAAAATTAAAGTAGCCAATGACAGTAAGTCTGATTTGGTTTCATCTCTTGATTCCTTTACATTTTGGCATTTAAGGTTTGAGACACTCGGTATGAACATCGTCCTAAAATAGCTTCGATTTGGTAGAAAAACTCAGATCAGTAACTCTGGCCCAATACGTAACCGGCTACAAACAGGGAGTTTTGTATTCCCGTTACGTAGCCAGTAGCAAAACTTAGTTACCAAACGGTACCACGCTGGCCTAATACGTAACCGCCTACAAATCGGGAATCTTGATTCCCATTTGCTAGCCAGTTACAAAACTTACTTACCAAACGGTACCACGCCGGTCCATTACGTAACCGCCTACAAAAAATGGGAATCATTATTCCCGGTTTGTAGTTGGTTACGAAATTTTGGCTACCAAACAGTAAAGGCTTGAGACATTTCTTCGCGTGACATGCGCGTCCATTATGATTTGTCGCACTACACAGTACCTACATAAGTTAGTAGGAAGTAGTATTTCTATCATAAACACCAAATAAAAAAAATTAAAAACCGACTTCAACCGATTTTTCCAAAGTCCCCGATTCGTTTCGATCATTGGTTTCCTATCATCAAATCCTACTTTCTGAATGTAAATGCTTGTAAATGAATTAAAATTACCAAAAGCACCATACATGTAGATATAACATTTGAAGAGATCTCTCGATTTCTCTAAGATCCCATTATCAGACCCCAACTTGGTGCCAACGGGACCATCTCGGGGTTATAAATACACGTTTCATTACAAAAAAAAATCAAATCAGTTCACGATTCTCGGAGAAATTGGGTAACATACATACAACAAAAAAAAAACAGTCGAATTGAGAACCTCCTTTTTTGAAGTCGGTTAAAAATAACACCCTAATACACTGTGCACTTGGGCGGAACTACATCCTACTTAGATTCTAGTTACTCTTGTAGATTGTGTCCAAAATTGTTTCTCAAATAATTAGTACAATAAAGAGATTTAACATCTGATGTAATAATTATCAATATTCTCGTCCTAAATGAAAATTCCTTCTTAAATATTCAGTGATCGATACCATCGCTCTGGAAATATTAAAATCTCCAGTCCATTACGGGCTTAGTCAAAGTCAAAGTCAAAGTCAAATAATTCTTTATTCAAATTGGAATAGCAACAAACTCTTTTCTTATCTCACTGTCTCGGCTCTGTGTGCCAGCTTGGGCACTAATGAAGCTGCCATAGCAGATTGGCGTTCGGTTGAACCCACTTAGGGCGGGAATTGGCTTTGGGTCCGGAGAAATTATGACTAAAGCATTTAATGTATATTCAGGTTGAAATGCACAACCATCCTTATCTCAACAAAATATAATTGTCACTTTTCTCCCGGCAATTTTCTCAATATATCACTGATCGAAACTCATCAGAAATCAGTCTCAGTCTGAATTATAAAATCGTTAGTAATCATTACTATCCAAATATGAATATGTTGTACCATGTGGTAACGGCAGTAAGAATACATTTGTCACCGCCCCAACTCTTATCGAAGAGTCAACTAAGGGATTGAAGTGCCACTGACTATTTATATATTTATCGTAGATTTATGCCCGCTTTCTCAGCTTTCGCGGCTTAAGCCTGAACCACTCCGCCACTCAACCACCCGTCTTTCTTGGGCATATACTATCCCTTATAAAGCTAGGCGCCTTTTTTACCATACTCTAATGGCACGAAATACGTGATTGCGTCTCCTATCCGAATCTTCCGGTATTCTGGTGTACCGGGAAAGATGGTGCTGCCACCTCCATAAATTTTTATGGGACAAATCAAATCATTTTATGTAACGCATTTCTGATATTTTACCAGTGGTTTCTAAGACCGAATAGAAGAGTGGTTTAGGCATCAGCCGCGAAAACTAAGTACGTGGGTTCGATCCTCACCTTGGACATTTGGTACACTAGGTATTTTTTATTTAGTATATAACATCTAATATTCATAAGCAGATATTTGTAACCATTATTTTCGGTGAATGAATATTTATGTGACCTCGGACAAATAAGCGACAATAATTAGATAGGCGGATGATGCAGACCAGCGAAGTGCACGAGTCTAACAACAGCCGGCGCATTCTGGCCGCAACGATTAAATGAAATCTCTCTAATTTAGCTAATTATTTGCAATACTTGCGAACATAATTTCGACATTCATTAAATAGGTACTGAAATAATTCTCGGTAAATCGTGCCTGATACAAAAACAACAGAAACTCTGGTAAATGGACTGTCTCTTAGATACTACTACTGACTCCAACAAAGGAGAAGAAATCCTTTAATATTGTTATTTATTTGGCTGGTGCAAAATGAGAGGCATTACATACTCGTACGAGTGTGGTTTAGTGAAACGATCTGTAGATGAGTTTCTTACATTTCATAATAGCATCACACGGGGGTGTTAATTTAATACTGTTAATGCATAATTACGCACAGTTGCATAATATACCTATAACTATCTATGACATCGAAAAATCAAGTTGGCGGCTTAATACCAATATATCATATGTAACCTCTTTAAATAAAATTTTTATGGATAATATTGTATGAAATTCCATCTATTCCAAAGTCAATGTATAAAATGTACACCATTAAATTTCAATTGTCAGCCGTATAAATATTTGACAAATTATAATATTTATAATGCTAGAGTCGACTAAAAATACGACACACTTTTTTGAAAACTAACCCCTTTTATAATCTAAAAGAGGTTAGTTTACAACGCCGTTTTAAGATCGTGATTTTCTGCAACCATGTTTTTATCGAAACGGTTTCATCGAAATACCTATCATCTCGGCAGTTGCACACGAACGTTCTTTCATGTTCATTCAGTGGTTGGAATTCGATGCGTCAATGGTGCATTAGTGAATAATATATAACTGCCATAGTACAGCACAGTCGCTGGCTGGCAGGGGGCCAAGCTATCGCGACGTTCGATGTATGGGAAAATCTGGCACGTGGTTTCCTACATCGTTTCGATAAAGTCAATGATTTTTCTGGATTAAAATTGGTAGTTGTAAGACGTAACTTGGGGTCAAAATTCTTTTCGTTGTCTTATTTCGTGTCCGAAAAAAACGTGACGCAGTGATGATTTTTGTATGAGATGATGTTTTGTTTTCAATTTCTGATGTATGTATTTCTTTTTCAAGCTAGATTTTAATTGAGAAAGAAATACAAGTGCACCGGATTTTGTCTATGTACTGAGTCGAAACAGCCCCTAAAAGCGTGACAGAGTGGTATGAAACAAGACAACGAAAATAATTTTGACCCCTATGGCAGTAATGATCACTGTAAAACAATCGTTTCGAATTAATATTTATGAAATTTATTTCAAAGTTGATATGGCTCAACCATCTCGCAATAGTTTAAATTCAATTTGTTTTTCCGGATATCGGTTTCGGGTTTCTATATTCTAAGGAAAGACTTAAAATAAACGAATGCTCAAAATACGACGGAATAAGCATTAACTAGGACTAATGAAAATTGCCCAAGGCTTAATTAAAAACTCATTACAGCTGCAATAAACACTTTAAAAGCTCAAAATTATACCAATAGTTAATATTGTTTCTTTGATTAACACGTTCACGGACGGTAAGGAGTTTTGCTTCCGACCAAAAATGACACATAAATTTGTATGGAAATTTTGTACATGCTATAGCATGCGTGTCCTTATGACACATGAGAAATATGGTAGTTAAGGACGCATACTGCTATAGCATTCGACTGCTATAGAATAACTTAGTCAGGAGTGGATTACATATGCCAGTAAAATTCTATATCATTGTCCTGCCACACCAGTTCTCGTTCGTTAGCTGATAGTTCCGACTCCTCGACACTTAAAACCTCTTCCGAAGATTTATCAGTTGCCTCTTCGAACAACCTGACAAATTTTTCGTGTTCTATTTTTCATCGTCTAGTTATTACAAATATTGCAGATATATTTGACTAACAATGTATTTATGCCCCCGTTATACTGTAAACAAACAGTATTAAACGTCTAGAGCCAATTATCGACCATATTATGTTCTTGAAAACGTAAGCGAAACACAACGGCGAACATATTGATGGAAATATTTTAATTTACCTTTCGCATATTTAAATCCATCTCCAATTCATTTCACAGTAAAAAATAAATACCTACTAAAATTTTTTACAGCAACGTATTCAAAATATATAGAAATAATAGATAAAAACAGTATTTACAACGATTTAAACATCATCTTATGTATTTGCATTCTCCCGGCGCACATGCCGCACATCTGAACAAATCCCCATACTACCGCGACTGCTATAGCATTTGTGCGCGTAAAAAGAGGGCAAGGAGGTGAGGTTGTCGCTTACTCAAAAACTAAGAAAAAATCATGTGATGTGACAGTAATCTTATCCAGGTTTGGTACAACGTGACAGTAAGCCGAGGACTATGGGTATTTTCTATAGCGGAGCGAATTCTCTAACATTTCTGGTTAAGAAAGGGGGACGATTAAAGACTGCTATAGCATTTGTGTCATATAAAGGGGGCCTTAACCCAAATGCTATAGCAGCTACACCCTTGAACGTGTTAAAATTGTATAATTTCTTATTACAATGTCTTTAATAAAGTACCTACATAAAGCATAATAACTCCATATCACATACTAATATACCTACTAACTTTTTTTTTCACTAACAACTATTGAACCAATACATACTATACTATTGTTCAGTACTAACGACATTCACACGTAGTTTCTGCTATGTCGGCTTCAAAAATTAGATTAAGTTTCTTTCTTTTAGTTTTAAACTAACGACCCGCCCCGGCTTCGCACGGGTACTATACCTACATAAAAACCTTTCTCTGGAATTACTCTACGTATTAAAAAAAATTCATCAAAATCCGTTGCTTAGTTTTAAAGATTTAAGCGTACAAAGGGACATAGGGACAGAAAAAGTGACTTTATTTTATACTATGTAGTGAAAGTGATAGTGATGCATCTTCGTGCTAGCTATAAGATTTATGCCATGTACGCAATTATAGGTACTTTAACTGTCAAGTTGTGGATATCTTTAATCGGCTTTGTTTACTGTTTATGTTCATAGATTAAGTAATTTGTAATTGCTGTTGATGTCATTAATAGCGAAATAAAAAAATGAGAATGGTTAACTATCAGAATTCCCAAAATTTCAACAAACAATTTTATTGTCCTCACTATTAAAAGGTCAAAGGTTACGAATGAAATGGGAATGCCCGGTGGAAGTGATATTCCAGGATTTCAATTCGCTTAAGCATGCCCTACTAAGCCTGTTTAAGCTCGGTCTTATTCCTGGATATTTTGTTTGAGAAGTTTATTGTTTTAAGTAAGTTAGATGGAGTTTGTCAGCGTCCGTAGCCTAGTTTGTTGGGTGTGACCCTGTCTACAAGGCTGGAGGTTCGAATGACATCGCAAGCCTTAATCGAACTTACCGCTGGACTAGGTCGCTTTGTGTTAAAGTTCCAGCGGCCCTATCGCGAAAAATGAAATTCGTAAATTTCGAGAATTTGTCTCTCTCACTCTAATGACGCCTTCATTTGAGTGACAGAGAAAAATCCTCGAAATTTAGGATCGATTTTCGCGGTAGTTAAGCCTGGACATTTTATTTATGTTTTTACTGTTTATGGCACTGAAACAAAATGAAGAACATGTCGGGGCATGCTAAGTGTAGGTTCCGTAGTTGTTCAAACACGGCTGGGCCGATTTTGTTCAAAATAGTTTTATTTTGAAGTATTCTATGAGTGGTTTTGAATGAGCGACGTATTTTTTAAAATTCTGAAACGGATATCTCCGACAATATAACTTTGGAAAGCACGTAGTTAAATGCCCTTACCAGGATTCAAAATTAGGATCTCCCACTTTATAGGTCCTGTCTATAAAGTTGGAGGTCCTAGTTTAGTTAGTTAAATAGTTTACTATAGATTCTAGTAACACGACTTCAGAGCAGAGGTCGTAGGTCGTCAAAAGTTCAATTCTACGCGCTGTACAGCTATCGATTATAAGGAGATTGCTTACCATTATTATTCCGTCGTCTTTTCCAACATAAAGAGATTCAATTAGAGTGCCGGAGACATGTTAATTAATATTCCAATTTTATAATGAG
>JALPQI010013735.1:0-35451 GCA_025490895.1 Thaumatotibia leucotreta | reverse complement strand
AAATGAAATATGTGTTTTTTTCGAAATTCTGTGTTTGTACTGCGCTTTTAAAAACAGGGAAAAATATAACAATTACTAATTAAGACACAGTAAAATGACCACTTACTGCACAAATTTTGCGTGCTTTTTAGAGATAGGCGGCATTTTACAGGTTAAACTGCAGTAAAAGGGACTAGTGTACTGTAATTTAACTAGTATTTTGATTGAATTTTCGTGCTACGAACTTCATTCACAGCAGTAAAATATAGTTTTTTTTTAATAAAGTAATTAAAATACAACAAAAATTTGAAACAGCATTACATGATTTTATTATTAAGAAATTCAAACACGCTTATCAAGTTTCATGCCAATGTAAGACACAGAAGGATGTAAAAAACGATTTAAAAGTTACTTGGAAAACGCAGTTTATTTAGGGATTTGTCGTCAATAATACAAAAATTAGACAAAAATTAAGGTTTATTACCACATTTTCTTAAGAAATGAAATAACAATCAACTTAAGGTACCAGTATCGGTTGTAATCATAGCAAAATGGCACATTATATTTAACCTTACATTGATTTCAATGAGTAAGCTCACGACTGATTATGGCGTAGCACTTCTACGATTAATTTTAATAAATATAATTTCTTACGTATTCGTGTCGGTTATAAATCAAAAAGTCTTTAGAATACTGTATTATTATAATACAAAACCCTATAAAATAATAAATTGTCATCAATTATGACCTATTACTACAATAGTACTCCGCTTCTGGAGTATATTTATGTATGACACGTTATAGGTTTTGTTATGTTTTTTGGAGAAAACTGGGAAACAAATTTGCTTCGTTAAAGCACCCTGTTAATAAGATAAATAAATGAAACCTCTTTAGTCATAATTCTAAAACCGCCGGCCGGTTTGTGGAAGCTTTTAATAAGGCCACGACAGACAGTGTTAAATAAACATCTTGACAGGATATTACTGATGGATGATGGGATGATTATTTAGAAAATAAATTATAATGTTCTTTTTTGTTCGGTAAATATATTTTTTTTAATTTCTAGTGAAAGTTAATTGTTTTGATGTTAAATTAAAGTCCCTTAAATATCCGTGACTAATTTAATAACACCGCATATATATATTATGTAGCAATTCATTAAAGAAATGATTAAGAATTTACTTTCATATTTTATGTTTAGCTTTGAATTTAAACTAACATAAAGAAATTTGTTAAATGCATCTGGAATTACCGTATAAGAAACTTAAACCAAAAAGTATGTAGCAATCTTATCGAATCCCAAAACAGGTAAATACAAATTTCTAAATACTCGATTATTGACCGATATTGGCGGTATTCGTATAATTCATAATATGTATAATCTACTTCATACGTTACGGCGAGGTACCGCAATAAAGAACAAATGTAACAATATTATGACATAACGATGATATTTGTTGGCAAGGCATTGCTTAATAAAATGATACCGCCACCTAGGAACCATAACTCGCATAGCAAAATTAAATGTGTACAAACTAAAGAGAAGGTTATTTTTTTATCTTTTAAGAACCTAATAATTAGGTAATAATCAGTGATCGGTTTTTTGGATTCCCCCGGCGGGTCTACTATAGTAACTTGAAAAATTAACTTTATTTATATTGCCATATTTCTGTTTCATAAAACATGCTCTGGTGTGTATAATACAAAAGTGTTAAATATTTTTTTATAGTCACACCCGTATTTTTTTTATACGCAAAATCCAAAAAACCGATCACTGGTAATAATACCTTTATGTGTTTTACTCGTTTATCAACAGACGACACCTTGGTTGTTTTCAATTGTAAATAGGTCAAGAATTATTTTACTACCTTAAACAGGATGTTCTAACGATATCACTATAAGCTATCTTCAAGGAAGGTCCGAGATGGAACTACTCGTAACTCGAATTTGCCGCTTAAAATAAACGTCTAAAAGCAGTTAAAATAGTCAAATAACACAAAAATGCTGCCTAAACTGTAGCCCCTTGGGGTGCTACTGTCCTTTAGCTAGTATTATTGCTATTCAAAGTAATACATCATACAGCATAATGTGTTGTACTTAATGAACTTGTTACTGCAGTTTAGATGGCAATACGATACTTATTTGAACAGTAGTGTACCACTTTAAATATCATTATTTTATTCCTACTGCGTCTTAACTAGTAATTATGCTTATTAATCTATGAAATATAGCTGCATCCCGACTCATTTCTAAACGATACACTTTATTTCGCAACGGTAAGTACTGGCTGAGAAAAAGTTGGTGATTTGTATAGAGTAGCAAAAACGTAGATCCGGAAAAATATGGAGATTGGTCTACTGGAAAAGACCACTTTTTTGATCGACGGCCTGGCTAAACGGTGAAACCTAGGTGGGGGGTGCTCGACCAAATGTCATAGGGAACTGCTGACTGTTTTTGAAGCCGCAAAAATTTTTGCCGAAAAAAAAAAAAATTTTGCACCAAATTTTCAAAATGGTCCTTCGAGCCGGATTTTTTTGTGGTAGAATCTCTGAGGGTCCTAGATTAAAGAAAAAGTGTTTTTGTGATTCTTGGATCCAAGATGGCCGCCGTAGGGCCCGTCAAAGTTTGTATGGGAACTCTTAAACGGGCTGAGATAGGTGGGGGGTGCTCGACCAAATGTCATAGAGGACTCCGAGAGCAGTCAGGTGGGCAAAAAATGTTTGCAAAAAAAATTTTTTTTTTTTTCGAAAATTTTTTTTCATCCGATCGAGCTGGAAATCGCTGTGAGTGACTTTTGGGCTCTCCAGATTCCGAAAAAATTTTTTCAGATTTTTTGCACAAAAAAAATTTTGTATGGATTTTTCGAAATAATGGTCCGATCGCGCTCAAATTTGGCATGCGGGCATTATTTGGACCCAGGAGTGATAATCTGAAAAAAAATTTGGAAAAAAATCCAAGATAGCGTCGATCCCGAACAAAAAGTCAAAATCCCAAGTAAGTTAAGCGAGCCCGAAGGGCGAGCTTCAGGCCGGGAGGCCGAAGGCCGACCCCGCGGAGGGCCGAAGGCCCGGAGCTTCAATCCCGGGGCCCATGGGGGCCCCGAACCCCAGTAATTTTGGGCGAGGCCGAAGGCCTCGCTGCAGGAGGGCCGGAACATTACCAGAACCAATATAAATCTATGTTAAGCGAGCCCGAAGGGCGAGCTTCAGGGTGGGAGGCCGAAGGCCGACCTCGCGGAGGGCCGAAGGCCCGGAGCTTCACCCCGAGGGCCCAAGCGCGTCACCTCCAAGTAATTTAAAGCGAGGCCGAAGGCCGAGCTCCGAGCAAATCGAGCTACCAAGCGTTCAACAACCCCAGTATCTTAATAAGCCGAGCCTGAGGGCCGAAGGCCCGATGGCGAGGCGTCAAGCCCGCGAAGGCCGAAAGCCGAGCTCCGCGTAGGGCCGAAGGCCTGGAGCGTCACGATCGAGGTGCTCTCCGCGCGAGCCCGAGGGCCGAAGGCCCGACGGGCAAGCCCACGCGGTGAAACTGCCCTTCCTAACTGTCTTAATAAGCGAACCGGAGGGCCGCAGGCCCGACGGTTCGCTTCGAATCCCAGCGAAGGCCGTAGGCCGAGCTCCGCGTAGGGCCGAAGACCCGGAGCGTCCCATAGAGGCGCGGTAGCCTGCGAGGCCGGAGGCCGAGCTGCGAGAAAACAAAGCTTTTCTACTTATAATAAAATCTGTGTAACTATTTAAGCTGAGCCTGAGGGCCGAAGGCCCGAAGGCGAAGCTTCGTAGCTGCGAAGGCCGAAGGCCGAGCTCCGCGTAGGGCCGAAGGCCCGAAGCGTCCAACACAGGCGCGCCAGCTCGCGAGGCCGAAGGCCGAGCTGCCAGAGTCCAACGCATCCATGCTACTCAATGAAAAAGTGTAACATGGAAACGAATCGGAGGCCCGCAGGCCCGACGATTCGTTTCGATAACCTGCGAAGGCCGAAGGCCGAGCTCCGCGTAGGGCCGAAGGCCCGAAGTGTCCCTCAGAGGTGCGACAGCTCGCGAGGCCGAAGGCCGAGCTGCAGGAGTCCAACGCATCCATGCTATTCAATGAGAAAATGTAACATGAAAACGAATCGGAGGACCGCAGGCCCGACGATTCGTTTCGACAATCTGCGAAGGCCGAAGGCCGAGCTCCGCGTAGGGCCGAAGGCCCGAAGCGTCCCTCAGAGGCGTGACAGCTCGCGAGGCCGAAGGCCGAGCTGCAGGAGTCCAGCTCATAAGCCCAACAACTGCGACATAAGTAAAATATAATACAAAAACAATAATAAAAAAATTAAAGAAAATAAAAAACACAGCTCCGTGGCCTCGACCTCAGTCGACAAAAAGAGAGGCCCGCGAGGCCCTTGGGCCTCGCGCACAGAGCAAAAAACTAGTTAATCTATGAAACTGGAAACGCAGTACAACACTTTTAGCATAAAAATTGTATACTGTGTTTTAATTAGTTTCTTTATAAACGAGATACTATGAGTTTACATGCTAAAAGTCATGAAAATCTACACCTGTACTGCGTTTCAGTCAGTATCAGCCCAAAAACCGTAGCCGTAGACCATTTTACTGCGCTTTATATTGCATTTTGTAGGAAAAACTAGTCACTTACTGCTTTTGGGGTTTCGAGTTTCCATGTTCCAGTTTTCCAAATTAAAAACCGATCGATTGGGATTATGCGTTTTGATTTGCTGATTATAGATCACCAATAAACCAAAAATCGGAAAATTGGCAGTTACTGTGGTTTAGGAATTGCACGGCAGTATAGCAGTTAACACCATATAGACCATATACATAAAGTATATAAGGTCCTAATTTATTAGTTGCAGATATTTTAACACATGATACTTTACATTAAAATAATTAACTTTAAATATAAATTAAGAAATCTTTTCATGTAACTTTTTTGATTTCATTTTCCTAACAAAAAAAATAATTGTAATTTCGTCTGAAAAAAATCATCATGTGCATTATCACATGTCACAATAACAAGCTGTCTGTCATGTCATCAAACGACACAATCCAACGGAAAATAACATGATATTGACAATCAAGTTTTTAATTTATCAACGTGAAGTGGCCAGTTCCAGTTAAGAGGTACGTAAAACAGGTACTAGAATCTGTTCAATGAGTTTTCATTTAATAATCACATAAACAGGATGTTTTTACGTAGTAAATTATTTGTTCTTCCGTTTTCTCCAAAAAAACATCGTGAAAGCTATAATGTTTCACGGTTTAATATACTCCAGAGACCGAGTACTATCAGCTGTAAAAATATCTGCATCTAATAAATTAGGACCTTATATACGCAAGGTTCGTGTCCTGTTACAAGGTTCACTTTTAACTGTAGGGGGCGAGTGAAGGAATATATTTGTAACTAAATCGCGCAAATGTGAATATTATGTACGTACTTATTTATAATATGACATCATTTCACAGGGAAGCCTACCTCATGTACGATCCTGCCCACACTACAAATAACTACAAGCAGTTGATCGCTTATATCCTATCTCACGAGATCGCTCATATGTGGTTTGGAAACTTGGTCACATGTAACTGGTGGGGCGATTTTTGGCTGAACGAAGGTTTTGCCAGATATTACCAATACTTCCTGACTGATTGGGTAAGTTCATGCACTACTTAATTTAGGAAATATGTTTATGTGCCAGTTATTTGCGTCTTACTTAGAAAATTTATCGTAACAAGTGAATGTCTTCCTAGGTGTATCCTAGGTTTTAGTATTTCACCGTTACATTTAATCTATTGTTATGCCGTGTGGTGACGGCAGTAAGAATACATTTGTCACCACCCCAACTCTTCCCGTGGGTGTCGTAGGAGTCGACTAAGGGACTAAAGTGTTACTGATCATACACTTGACCCGGGTATGTCTGAAAACTACGACCAAGACCACCGGGGGATGGGCAGCAGCATCCCTAAAGTGCGGTGGAGACACTGCGATCGCCAACCCGCATGCCAAGCGTGGCGATTATGGCAACTACCCCCCATGGATTTACAAACAAGGCCGCGGCCCCGAGGTTCCGGCGACCCCCGGTGCCCTGGTTATGGTAGCGGCCAGGGTGCTAGCGGGGTCAGGGGTGCTAAGAATCTCCGGCAAAGATCCGGCTACCACCACCGACGACCTCTGGCCCTGGCAACGTACAACACACGTACACTGCGGACCGACGAAAAGTTAGTGGAACTGGAGGAAGGATTGAGCAAGTTGCGTTGGGACATTGTGGGATTGTCAGAAGTCCGAAGAGAGGGCGAGGACACGATAATCCTAAAGTCCGGCAACTTGCTCTATTTCCGGGAGGGCGACCAACAGTCCCAGGGAGGTGTCGGGTTCATCGTCCACAAGTCCCTCGTAAACAACGTGGTGAAGATCGAGAGTGTGTCGGCTAGGGTGGCGTACCTTATACTCAGAGTATCTGAGAGATACTCGCTGAAGGTCATACAGGTGTACGCGCCGACTTCGACACACTCCGACGACGAGGTGGAGGCTATGTATGATGATATCTCAAAAGCCATGCATAGCTCCAGAACCTACTTCACCGTTGTTATGGGGGACTTCAACGCGAAACTGGGCAAGAGAGATGGTGACGAACTGAGGGTGGGGCAATTTGGGGTTGGACGTCGGAACCACCGGGGCCATCTGCTGGCTGGTTTCTTGGAGAAGGAGGGACTCTACATGATGAACTCCTTCTTTAAGAAACGCGAGCACAGAAAATGGACTTGGATGAGTCCCGACGGTGCAACTAAAAACGAGATCGACTTCATCATGTCGACGAAGAGACATATATTCAACGATGTTTCTGTGATCAGTACGGTTAAAACCGGTAGCGATCACCGCCTGATAAGAGGCACGTTGAATATATGTCCTAAGCTAGAACGCTCGCGACTGATGAAGTCTACGCTCCGTCCTGCACTCCATCTCCAAAACCCCGAGAGCTTTCAGCTGGAACTCCAAAACCGTTTCGATTGCCTAGGCGATGACGTGGACGTATTCAACGACGGGTTTGTGGAAGCTGTCCATAGCGCTGGGTCTAAGTTTTTTAAGGCCCAGCGGACAAATAAGACCAGAAAGCTCTCCGACTCCACTCAGAAGCTAATGGAAAAAAGGAGTGAACTGGTTCTACAATCCTCAGTTGATGCGACTTCATACCGGCAGCTCAACAGACAAATCTCTAAGTCCCTCAAACGCGATATGCGCCAATTCCGTACCAAGTGTATAGAAGAAGCCATCGAGCGGAACAAGGGCTCTAAAGTTTTTGCAAGGGATCTGTCTGTTGGGCAAAGCCAGCTCGCCAAATTAAAGACTGAGGATGGTAGAATCGTCACATCCAGATCTGAGCTGCTGAGTGAGATAGAGGGTTTTTATGGACAGCTGTACACGTCAACTAGCAGACCCGAAGTTGATCTAGCGGAAGACCTCAGAGCTAGACTGACCCGACACTATACAGAAGACATCCCGGACATCAGCCTGTGCGAGATTAGAATGGCTCTTGAACAGCTCAAAAATAACAAGGCGCCTGGGGAGGACGGAATTACAGCTGAGCTTCTGAAGGCGGGTGGTAAACCGATCCTTACGGCCCTTCAGAAGTTGTTCAATTCCGTCTTACTGGAAGGGAGAACGCCAAAGGCATGGAACAGAGGTGTGGTGGTACTGTTCTTCAAAAAAGGTGACAACGCTTTATTGAAGAACTACCGACCCATCTCACTTCTGAGCCATGTCTATAAGCTGTTTTCAAGAGTCATTACGAATCGTCTTGCACGCAGGCTTGATGACTTCCAGCCTCCCGAACAAGCCGGTTTCCGAAGAGGCTTTAGTACCGTAGACCACATCCATACGCTTCGCCAGGTTATACAGAAGACCCAAGAATATAACCTGCCCCTCTGTTTAGCGTTTGTGGACTACGAGAAAGCCTTCGATTCGATCGAAACATGGGCAGTACTACAGTCTCTCCAACGGTGCCAAGTCGACTACCGCTATATCGAGGTGTTGAAGTGTTTGTACGAGAGCGCCACAATGTCAGTCCGACTCCAAGACCAGAGCTCGAAGCCAATTCTGCTGCAGCGGGGAGTTAGGCAAGGAGATGTCATCTCCCCTAAGCTGTTTACCGCTGCACTGGAGGATGTCTTTAAGACTCTGGACTGGAGAAGGCTGGGTATCAACATAAACGGCGAGTACCTCAGTCACCTTCGATTCGCTGACGATATAGTAGTCTTGGCTGAGACCTTGGAGGACTTAAGTACTATGCTCGTTGACCTCAGTAAAGCCTCCGAGCGAGTTGGTCTTAGGATGAACATGGATAAGACGAAAATCATGTCGAATTCCCATGTAGCACCAACTCCCGTAATAATCGGAGACTTTACACTCGAAGTTGTAGACGAATACATATACCTAGGGCAAACTATTCAGTTAGGTAGGTCCAACTTCGAGAAAGAGGTCAATCGTCGAATCCGACTCGGTTGGGCAGCGTTCGGGAAGCTACGACACATATTTTCGTCCAATATTCCGCAGTGTTTGAAGACGAAAGTCTTTAATCAGTGTGTGTTGCCAGTGATGACATACGGTACTGAAACGTGGCCGCTTACAATGGGTCTCATAAGAAGGCTCAAAGTCACCCAAAGGGCAATGGAGAGGGCTATGCTAGGAGTCTCTCTGCGTGATCGGATTAAAAATGAGACCATCCGCAGCAGAACCAAAGTAACCGAAATAGCTCTCCGAATCGCTAAACTGAAGTGGCAGTGGGCGGGGCACATTACGCGTAGAACCGATGGCCGTTGGGGCGGGAAGGTTCTTGAGTGGCGGCCACGTACCGGAAGGCGTAGCGTGGGTAGGCCCCCCACAAGGTGGACCGATGACCTGGTGAAGGTCGCAGGAGTCCGCTGGATGCGGGTGGCGCAGGACCGGTCATTGTGGCAATCTTTGGGGGAGGCCTATGTTCAGCAGTGGACGTCTTTCGGCTGATATGATGATGATGATGATGATGACATTTAATCTAGGTCACTAAGGTCTAGGTCACCTTTTCTAACAATTTGATAATACTCGTCGCAACATCATCTGAATGTATTCACAATTAAAACACGATTCACTCTAGATCGACTGGGCTTAAAATGCGTCTTGTGACAAGTTCAGCTGTCCTTGGTCTGACTGCGTAGAATACAAAGCGTCGGCCATCTTGGTCTCGACTCGGGACGAGATCTAGGTGTGAATCATTGTTATACATTATTGCACTACATTTACAAATTTTACTTGTAGGTCGAGGATTACATGGGATTCGATACAAGATTCATCCCAGAGCAAGTCCACACTGCCTTGCTCGCCGACTCTGTTGCCAGCGCTCACCCGTTATCTGTTGTCTCTGGTATTGGTGACCCAGTACAGATCCGAACCATGTTCTCAACACTGTCGTACAACAAAGGCGCGTCTGTTATCAGAATGACCGAACACCTCCTTGGATTTGAAGTCCATAGAGCGGGACTTAGAAATTACCTGATCAATAGGTATGACAAACAACGTCACGCTAAACGTGTATTTTTCGTGCTGATGAAGTAAACTTGTTCTCCAGTTAATGAACAACATGAAAAATTATACAATATCAAATTTCTTCTGTCTTAAATGGATCATGACAATAATCTTTATTTTTTGCTTATTTGGTTTTTGTCTACCGTACCTTTGATTATAATACTGATTTTACCAACAGGTCATTCGCGACCGCTGTTCCACTTGACCTATTCACAGCTTTAGATGAAGCTGCTCAAGTTGCCGGTGCTCTAGCAGAATATGGACCAGACTTCTCCCTGGTTGAATACTACCGCTCCTTTACTTACCAGGGCGGACATCCAGTACTCTACGTTCAGGTTAATCACCAGACCGGAGATATGACTATTCAACAGGTATTACTGGATTATCTTGATTTTTTATTACATTTGTATTTAGCACCCAACCCTCGAGAGTTAAAAACATTCAAGCTATTTGGTAAGATTACAGTCATTTACAATGTAAATTAATTGATTTAAGATGTAGAAGATTTTTCTTTTTATAAATGTGGCTCAATGATAGAAAACATGTGTGTAATTAGTGTTTTTGTTTTTAGCGCCGATTTGACATCAACAGTGGCTATTCCAATATCAATAGTCTATGGGTCGTTCCGATCACTTTCTCCAGCGCTAGTGATCCGGACTTTGAAAATACCAAACCGTCCCACATTATCCGCAAGGCTGTCACTGTTATCAACCGTGGCTCTGTTGGTGATGAGTGGGTACTCTTCAACAAACAACAGACTGGTATGAATACAGATAATTTCAGCAACAATCATGTGAATTTTGTGAGAGCATGACGCGTGAAGTAAGTTGTATAGAAAAATCTTGTTGTCAAATCGTAACGTTTTCAGGTTTTTACCGTGTGAACTATGATGACTATACTTGGGATCTCATAACTGTTGCCCTAAGAGGAGAAGCTAGAAATCAGATCCATGAATACAATAAAGCTCAGGTACCCAAATATGCATCACTTTGTTTTACAATAATTCAATCGAATGAAATAACAGTAATTTTGATATATGACACCTAATATTTTAAACAATAATTGAATCATGTTACCTAATGAATTCTAAGAAACTATTTTAAACCATTGACTTACGCAGATTGTCAACGATGTCTTCTCGTTTGCTCGTTCTGGTATCATGAGCTACACCAAGGCTTTGAACATCTTATCCTTCTTGGAGTTTGAGACTGACTACGCTCCTTGGGTGTCCGCCATGACCGGCTTCACTTGGCTCAGGAACAGGCTTGCTAGAACCGCGTACCAGGCGCCTCTTGAGGTAATTTTTAATGTGATAAATTTGAGTGTGGTTAAAGAAAGAACTGTAATGTGCTAAACTAGTTGATATACCCATAACTACTATGCCTTGTGATTTTTTTTGGAGCCAAGTAGCGTTGCTGATTGACCCAATTAGATCAACGCTTATCTTTTTATTCTACGGGCAATAGTTTGTTAGTAAAGTTTAATACTTATGAAATTAAGTTATAATATAAAATTTCACCGTCTATACGGAGTATAAGATTGCTCAATAATTGTTATTGCCCTTAACTTTTAAAATTATAATATGTTTACACATTTTTCTGTGTAAATTTGAATCAATTGATGCCAAGTTATCTTAATTTCCTGATATCCTTAGGCTTTGATCGCTCAATGGGCTACAGCCGTCATGGCCGATCTCACCTATTATCCGTCTTCGGATTCCGAAGACTTCATGAGGTCGTACCTCCGCTGGCAATTGGCTCCCATCATGTGCCAAATCAACGTGGAGGCCTGTCGCACCGCTGCCCTCGAGCAATTCACCAATTTAGTAGATTCTAATGTCGAGTAAGTCCAATCTTTCACGACTTTGTGAGATACATTTGCGTAGATATTCCATACTATGCAAATGTATCTCTGTTTTGTAAAATTGTAATATTTGAATACCTCGTTGCGTGAAATTACATACTACTTCATAATCATTGTTTTCAGGTTATTTTGGTCTTTCAGGTTTTAATGGAGTCAAAACATGTTTTCACTTACAGGGTGTATCCTGATAATCGCCAATACGTGTACTGCAACGCACTGCGCGACGGCTCCGAGGAAGATTTTAACTTCTTGCGAACTCGTTTCATCCAGCATAACGTGTATACTGAGAAGATTCTCTTGCTTCAGACACTTGGTTGTACGAGTTCCGAAACTGCTCTCAACCAGTAAGTGATGGTTACCTTCAGTTCTGGTTTTTAGATCTTGATCTGTCTTATTTTTTAAAGATGCTTAAACCAATACGCGCAATCATATGAATTCCTTTGATCAATAGCTTCACCTAAATGACCATCAATACTAATGGTTACTTTCTTTTAAGGTTCCTCACTGACATTTTCACTGACAACACGCTGATTCGCCGTCAGGACTACACCACTGCTTTGAACTCAGCCGCTACTGGCAACGAAGCCAACACACAGATTTTGTTCTCCTATATTCAAAACAACTATGATTTAGTCGCCAATGCGTAAGTTCCTCTCTTTTGCTGCCTAACTTTGTATCTATTTGGTTTTGAACATTCTTTTTACGAATTGGTATACATTTTTGTTTCAGATTTGCTGATATTGCTACTCCATTATCTTATGTTTCGAGTAGACTGAGAACTGAAGCTGAAATTGTTGAAGTTAGTATTTTTAATTCTTAAATAAATTTTGATCAACATCTTAAATATACATACCTATTAAAGCAATGTATAAAATAAAATAAGCTTATCTGCTTTGCCCGAAGGTTGACTGGTAGAAAATGCTTTTTAGCATTAAGTTCGCCTTTTGTAAAATAATCTGGTTTTTCTTGTGCAATAAAGGTTAAATAAATAAATAAATAAATAAAATACTATAAATCATCGTCTTAAAAAAAAATGGTAATGCTTGGTATTATTTCATATTCCGTTGAACGGATTCTCTTCAAAATGTACCTACCAAAGTACTACCCATAAGGAAAAAAGATCTATACCACAAAAGGTGGCCAATTTTATTTAAATCTTACATCAAAAGGATGGAAGGAAGGAAACTCATTAAATTACACTGCTAAATTTCAAATCTTGAATCCTTTTCGTTTAATTACATCCAATAATAATCATTTACGATTTTACAAAAATATACATTTTAGTATTACCACCACCCAATGTGACATGCAATCTTTAAAAATCATTATTATCCTCCAGTTCCAACAATGGGCGACAGCGAACCAAGTTCTCCTGGGCAACTCTTACCAGACCGTGATGAACGGCGCCGAGTCTACCAGGCAGGCACTCCAATGGACCTCCAATGCCGTGTCAGATATCAACAACTTCCTCAATGCTGGCTTCCAACCTGTGGAACTCTCCACCCCGGCTCCTGCCACGGATCCTCCACCTGCAGAGATTGAGGAAAGGCCAGAACTCACACAACCGCAGACTCCTGACCTTCCTGACTCTGCTGTCACTTCATTCTTGTCTATCACTCTTCTTGGAATTGCCATCTTCTTCCATTTGATAATTTAATTGAACAATTTCGTAATTTTTCCATTTAGATCCAGAATGTCTTGTCATCTATAAACATATCTATTCGATTTTATATCTTATCGCAATAGTTAAAAGTCTATTGTTTTTCTGGCATCTTTTCGTAAGAATGTGTTTGATAAATATTGACTTTATTTATTTTAGCGATAAGGTAGAAAATAAATTAATAACTAATAAGCGATATGTTGTCACCCACAAACCAGGAGTACCTAATTTACCAGTTTGGTATTGTAAACTGTTTTATGATTAAGATTATATCAATTGTAAAGATTATATTAATTTGTAATAAAATAATAATAAATAGTGTCGTTTATCTTTCTGCCATTTCCTTTTTCGATATTTTTTCCATTGCCATCACACGGAGCTATTTATGCAGTTTCATTTTGTCAATAAAGTTAAGTACAACCACCCCGACTCATCAATAATCTGAAAAGCTTGTATGCAACCACATTTGGCATGATTTACATGGACTAGTATCTAATGGGTTAGTAATTATATCTAAAAGGGAATTAAGAACATGAAATTATAATGATAAAAACATACTTTTGATACAATTACATTAAGACAACTAAACATTTTAACAAGTTTCAATATGATCCCTAATGTCAATATCCACAAAGTAGTGTAAATCACATTTTTTAAGATTAATTATTAAAAAAAACCCATGACTACAACAATACTATAAATTTCAATAAAAAATTTGATATGATTGTGTTTTATCATTAACAAATATTATGTTTATCTCATAATTACCTATGTAAATAGGATAAGATAAAGAGATTATAGAATTATCAGCAAATCGAAGGGAATGCAAGCGAAACCCAATCAGTATTGTGTGACAAGCCAGCGACAAAATGGTAAGTTTTATTAATTAAACACAAAAAATAGGATATATCGTCAAATGCAATAATCGCCAATTGCGCCAAACGTAGAAATTAAATATTAATTGGATTACTAACAAAACTAAAAAAATGTTAACAAAGACACTGAAGAAATATTAGTAAGCATGTTGCTGTGCGGATATCTATTAAGCTTGCTCAGTTTCAATTAAGTCACGTGTAATAACATTATCTATCTGTTTCACATATTATACTTGTTGTGGCTTTACCCACGTCACCCACGTGTTGCTATAAACTAGAAATCTCTATTTTAAGTAATAACCTTTTAATGCTTCTTGTTCTAACATTTGTTTGTATTTTAAGGCAAGTCGCTGGGTGTCTCTCTTGTTGGGAATCGCCCTGATCCAGGGTGTATACCCGACGAGTCCTATTCCAGAAATAGAGGGAGAGTGGGACTCTGTCGCAATCCCGCTGAATGATCCCAGTTACCGTCTACCTACAACCACTCGCCCAACTCACTATGAAGTCACTCTCACGCCTTACTTTGAGACCGTCCCAACTGGCGTCGAACCTTTTACATTCGACGGTGAAGTTACAATCTACACCTACGCGCAAACCTCATTTGTGAATCAAATTGTGATTCACTGCAATGATATGACCATACAGACACTAACAGTGTCATATAACAATTCACAAGGAGTAATTCAGCAAATTGCTGCAGAAAATCAAAATTTCGAATGCGTTGCACCATACAGCTTCCTGTATATACAAACCACTGAAAATTTAGTATTGAATCAAGAATATGTTATCTCCGCTACATTCCGAGGAAACATTAATAACAACATGAGAGGGTTCTACAGAAGTTGGTACATCGACTCTACTGGTACCAAAAGGTATTCTATTTCTTACGTTCATCGTATTTATCGAAAATTAACTAGATCCGCCTTTCATATGAAACAGGTAACGTACATTGCTGTTGTATTAAGAATCGGAGCTAAATGATAGCACATTACAGTCATGTTGTGTCCTTTACAGATGGATGGGAACAACGCAATTCCAACCAGGCCATGCCCGTCAAGCATTCCCATGCTACGACGAACCAGGATTCAAAGCTACATTCGACATCACCATCAACAGGGAAGCAGGGTACAGTGAGACTATCGGAAATATGCCATTAAGGAGTTCTACTCTGTAAGTGAATTAAGACTTCAAATTCAGCTTCATAATGTCATAAATATTTATCGATCATGGAAAACCCTTTATCAAAAATTATGATTGTGATACGTGACTCTATAAAATACCTAAAACAAAATATGTTTATTATCAACAAAAGTGAAATAAGAATTTACTTACCAGTATCAAGGACATCACAGTAATAGAAGTAGATAAACATAGAGAATGTCATAAGGCATTAAGTCCGCCATTTGTACTCTTTTCATTGATTGTGCAATAAAGCTTAAATAAATAACAAATAAATAAATAAACAACAATAAAATTAACATCCAGACTCATTTCTTATCGCTGCTCTTCCTATGTCAGTAATGTTATTATAATCAACGTTTGTCCTCAGTCTGGAAAACGGGCGATACGCTGATCAATTCTACACTTCGCCATACACTTCTACTTACTTACTGGCATTCATTGTTTCGCACTACGTCAAAGTCGAAACAAATGATGATGAAGAGAGGCCTTTTGATATCTACGCCCGTGACAACGTTGGCATCACGGGCCAATGGGCTCTCGAAGTGGGAGAGCAACTGTTGGAAACGATGGAAATTTACACCGACTACCCATATTATTCAATGGCGGAAAACCTGAACATGAAGCAAGCGGCAATTCCAGACTTCTCCGCTGGTGCTATGGAGAATTGGGGACTTTTGACCTACAGGTAGGCTTAATGAGAACTTTCATTAGGACCGCTTTGAATACTTAAAATTATAATTTATTATTATAAGTTACAACTGCTATAACTATGAGGAGATACGTATATAAAATTATTGACGCATTTTTAGGGAAGCTTTGATCCTGTACGATCCCGAGAACTCCAACCATTTCTACAAACAGCGCGTAGCTAACATCGTAGCCCACGAAATTGCTCACATGTGGATTGGAAACTTGGTCACTTGTGCGTGGTGGGATGTGATATGGCTGAACGAAGCGTATGCCAGATTCTATCAATACTTCTTGACTAATATGGTTCGTATTATTGACCTCCTATCTAAATAAGTAGCGCTGTTGGAGTGGCAGATATATTTTATGAAAAATTCAACTTTCTCAGGTTAGACCCGATCTTGGCTACGAGACTCGGTTCATTATTGAACAAGTTCATGCGTCCATGATCACTGATTCTCTCGATACTGCACCACCGATGACGAATCCTGCTGTAAATTCTCCTGCCAGTGTCAGTGCCCATTTCTCCGACATTACATATGCTAAAGGAGCGTCTGTTGTAAGAATGACGCAGCATTTCCTTGGAAACAGCACTTTCGTTACTGGACTTCAAAACTATATTAAAGAGAGGTAATTTTAACATTTTAATGTTATTCACTGTTTTTATGAATAATGGAATTCTTTTAAGGAAAGTATTTGAATGAATGTAAGTATTATTATATTAGTTAATACGTCACGCAACAACGTACATAGGTATCCTACTCGTATTACAATACGTTTTTTGCAGAAGCAAGTGAAGTTAAATTTCATTTCGTCTAATCTAGCTAAAAAAAAACAATAACTTTTAAAGGCTACAGGTTACTTTCTTCTTGTTATTAGGTTGGTTAAGTATTAAAACCACAAAATGAGCTGATAACTTAAACCAAACTATTTTATTGATTGCAAAAAAACACAAAAAGAATTAATCAGAGTAAAGATCTTAAACATAATTTATTATAAATAAAAAATGCCCCAGGTCCTGAATTGATCCTGAATCCTAAACCACACTTACAATTTCGTAGAGCTTTCGACGTAGCGGAACCAATTCATCTTTTCACCGCATTCGATGAAGCAGCAAGAGATTCTGGTGCTTTGGAGGCATACAACGGTGTTACTATTGAGGAGTATTACAAATCTTGGACAGAGCAAGCCGGACATCCGTTATTGACGGTCATCGTCAATCAAAGAACTGGCGAGATGACGGTCACTCAGGTAATTTCTATTTTGTTAATTTTCTCTTATCAAAGTCGATATTACCACGGTTAGTTTTGTAATGCCTTGAATCAACTTTCTAGCATTTTTATCTTCAAAAAGAAACATCTATAAGTAGATATCATCAATGAAACCACTCGATTACGTAACGAACTAATTATTTGATCATTTTTTTTAAATATCCTGACCAAAAATTGTTGTTTGATGAACAGTGAAATTCAATAAGTATAATATGATCTTGACTTAGCTATTTTTTTATGCTTAGCAACGTTGGGAGCGCAACAATGGTGTATCAACAATACCCACTCTCTACTATATACCCATCACATGGACACGAGCTGGAGAAGCCGACTTTGACAACCTGAAGCCTTCCGAAGTCCTAAGGGCTCAATCCACTGTCATCAACAGAGGAACTACTGGCAATGAATGGGTCATCTTCAATAAGCAAGAATCTGGTAAGATTTTTGATATTGTATTGAATATAATGATTTGAGAAAACAAAAAGACGACAACGGCACGACACCTGTATGGATTACGGGGATGTAGATAAGAAATTACTTTGTATTTTGTTGATTAATTTATTTATCTAACACTTAATGCACAAGTAAAGAACTTATAAAAGCCGGACTTAATACTACGGAGCATTCTCTGCCAGTGAACCTTTGTGTTATTTATACCTTTAGAAGTTGAAAATTCAGGTCCGGGTAGGACGTGAATTTTCAACTTTTCACATGTAAATGGTCACCAAGTCAAGTCGATCCAAACAAACTTTCAAATTTCATCATATATGCGTATCAAAATGATATTTTTTTCCGGGTCCGATGAATGAATTAGTTAATTGGATTGGTTCTATCGACAGGTTACTACAGAGTCAACTACGACAACACCAACTGGGCTCTCATAACACAGGCACTGAGAAGTGATCAGAGAACATCCATTCACCAATATAATAGAGCGCAGGTATGTATGATCTTTCTCATTCAATATTTTTAAATCTTTAGTTATTTTGAAAGTTAAAGGTTTTTTGAAATCGAATCGTATACGCGGTTTCTATGAAAATTCGATAACGACATTCTCGTATTTCAGTGGCTGGTTTAATGCATGAGTCAATCTATTTTTTTACGATCCATTACAGATTGTGGACGACGCTTTCCAACTCGCGAGAGCCGGTGTGCTTCGCTACGAGAGGTCCTTCAACATCATCTCCTTCCTGCAGTTTGAAGACGAATACACTCCTTGGATGGCAGCTATCACTGGCTTCAACTGGGTTGTCAGAAGGCTAGCCCATGACGCGGAAAACCTTGCTAAACTGAGAGTGAGTTTCTAATAAAAAGTGACCGTTTATTGTTTGAAAGTGCTTGAAGTGATTACTAGTACTAAGTATGTACTAAGTTTGTGTCGCCACACACCGGACTCTGCTGAAATTCACCCTTGAACCTATTTGATAACGATAGCATTATCTTAAGCACAACCCTTATTACAATTCCAATAAATTTCATATATTGTCATTAAATTGTGCAAGCAATGGTACAATTTGAAAGGAGTCGTAAACTATGACTAGATAGTTAAGTTTAAAAATGTCTCTATGTCGCAAAGTTGCATTAATCAAGCCCTCGTATATATCATTATCTTCTATTCGCACAACCATATTTATTTCTTATATTTGTGGGATAAGAGTTCAGTGTCCGCGAGTATTTGTAGCACATCACATCAGCCTATAGTTTACTGCTGGAAATAGGCCTCTCCTACCAATGTGTATGGCTCGCTACGTGCCAATGTGTATGGGCAAATGGGTTGACGATCACACACTAACTATGATGCTGCTGCTGCCCATCATCAATATTATGTATTATAAATTAATAGTCAGTGACAGTTAGTCAGTGACCCTTATTCGACTTTCATGATACCCACGGTATTGACCCACCCAAGAAATGGTTGTAGCACATGTTTTTGTGTTCTTATAGGAGCAAATTATCGGACTTAGCGTGGCTGTGACTGCTCGTCTTGGATGGGCTGAAATTGATGGTGAGGACTATATGGACGGACTCTTGAGGATGTACCTTGGTTCTTTCCTCTGCAACAACGGACATCCTGGGTGCACTGCCGCAGCTGCCACCAATTTTAACAGCTGGTTGAACGGCGGCTAGTAAGAATCCATAATTATACATTTAGTTATATGTCAACCAACATGCCTGGCCAGTATCATGTTACTGAACTGAACTTTTAATTTAAAATACGGTTGCAAGATGTACAACACAACTTGTCCAAGGAATTACTCGTCTAGATACAAGAAAAAAGCTTATAATAAAAGATACAGACAGTGGACAAACATTACTTGGTGGTATTGTAAAAACAAAAAACTTTATTACAGCGTACACCCTAATATGCGCCCGTGGGTGTTCTGCCAAGGTCTTCGCCAAGGAACAGCCGCAAACTTTGATGCCTACTGGGACCGTTACCTGGCCACAGAGCTGTCTAACGACCAGGTCGTTATGCTGCAAGCTGCTGGATGCACCAACGATGAAGCCAGCCTGAACAAGTTCCTCAACGCCATTGTGGCTCTCGATGACTCTGTCAGAGCTCAGGATTACACGACTGCTCTAAACTCCGCTGTTACCGGCAATGAAGTTAATACTATGAGGGCCTTCACGTGGCTGAGGAACAATGTTGCTCAGATCACCGCCGCGTACGTATATTCTTTATTTCGCTTTTGTAGGTTCGGTTAGTCTTACGCTACAACGTGATTTCCGATAACAAGTTAACAAGCTACTTCTCTCTTTAGATAATCCAGTGTACACAATATGTTATCTCGTCTATTCCCATAATTGTGATCACATAATATTAAGATCTCGGCAATGGTGGTAAAGAATAGTATAGGTAAATTACAACAAGATATACATTTGAATTAATCAATTTCTTTGCAGACTTGGCAGCGTTGCGACACCACTCAGCTACATCGTAGCTCGTCTCCATAACGAGGAAGAAATTGCTGAGGTAAGCTACATATATTTGTGTGGTTACGGTTATTGTAAAATCGATCACAGGTTTAAACAGTCTTATATTCATACCAGGGATAACTCGGGGCATTTATACGAAAGTGATCTAGCAAAATATTGTATCGACTAAAAATATATCGATGTTACTGTGAATGACAACCTCAAAATGTTATTCGGCTTAAATAAATATTCGTACTTACTCTTCAATTAAAATAAAAAAAAAATTAAACGGGTAGTTACGCGTTTATTTTAAAATAGTTTTCAAAATATACAATTCGTATTAAAATATCAATATTTAAATTGTCATTTTGATTAAAATGACATTTGCATACTTTTACTATCTGAAGAGGCCCGATATCAGATATGACATCGAACCTCTTTACTGTAATCGAGAATGTTCAATAAGCACATCTTTTATTATAATTATATCGACATCATTTTAATCGATATCAAATCCCTATAACTTGCCCCCAGTTATCCCAGGTATGCTTATATTTTTACATATTTCTAAGAGCTCCTTTATTAAATTCCAAGACAACTTTTTATTATGATTCAATAGTAATGAATCTTTATGTGCAAAAAAATGAATTACATCACCCCACAACCACATCATCAGCCTATTTCAGTCCACTGCTGGACTTAGGCCTCTCCTATTATAACTATGCGCATATTGCGCATAGTAGGCGCATCAGGACGTATATACTATAATCGCCACGCTAGGTAAGTGCATTGGCGATCGCAGTACAGTGTCCACTATGATGACGCTGCTGCTCATCAATCTTCTATCAAAAAAATAATCAGTGATACTTCAACCCCTTAGCCGACTCTTACGACACCCGCGGGAAGAGATGGGGTGGTGAAAAATGTATTCTTACTACCGTCACCACACGGCACTACAGCTTGTTTTAATTATATATTGCAGGTCCAAACTTGGCTGGACTCACAGAGGGAGGTCATCGGAGATAGCGCTTATAACACCGGCGTCAACGGCATCAATTCCGTCAGGATATTCCTCAACTGGTCCGAAACTAGGACCGTAGAATTAGCCACCTACTTCGAAAATGGTTATCAAGAAGAAATCATCGACGATATCGTTGACCCTGAGCCAGAAGAGGAATCTGAAGAAACAGAAGAAGAAGAGGAAACGGAAGGCGATGGTGAACCAGATTCGGCAAACATTGCTGTCCTAAGCGTATTCACGCTCGTTATTACTCTGGCTATCAATATGGTCATGTAAATCAGTGAACGCTAATATGACAAAAATCATTGTAAATAAAATCGTATTTAATAAATTATTGATACAATTTCTTTATTTTTTTACTTAAACAGTTACAGAAAACATAACAAGCTTGACCGTTAAAGGCATAAAGCAATCAATTGCGTAAATATGAGAGACTACTAACAAAATGATTGCAAATAGTACACAGATAGCAACGTTTCCAGCAATAAAGAAGTAAGATGCGGAAACTATAATATATATTGGCTTTTACGAAAGCGATTTAAGAACGAAAGTGTATTATGTAATATGTACTCGTAGAGTAAAAAGCCAAATCAACGTGAGAGAATAATATTAAACGTATTGCGAAAACACAAATCAAATTATTCATTAACTAAATATTTTTATTTGTACTTTTTATTTTTCCCCAGTAGTCACACTATTTACTTAATACTATATAAATTATAAATATTGGATGTCATATACCAAAGAAAAACGACCAAGATCACCTAACGCCCGAGGTAGGGATCGAACCCACGTACTCAGCGTTCGCGGCTGATGCATGTACCCCTGGGCCACTCGGTCTTAGCAACCACCGGTCAAACTCGGTTACATGCAATCCCTTACAAAGCTAGGCGCCTTTGACCATTCTCTAAGGGCAATCAATACATGCCTGCACCTCCTATTAGAATACTTTACAATTTTCTAGAATAGCTGGAGAGAGCTGGAAAAATTTGACTGGTGGTTGCTAAGACCGAGTGGCCGAGGGGTAGGTACAGGCATCAGCCGCGAAAGCTGAGTACGTGGGTTCGATCCCCACCTCGGGCGTTAGGTGATCTTGGTCGTTTTTCTTTGGTATATGAAATCTAATATTTATAAGAATAATATTATTTATAATTCTATCTTGAGAAATTAAAGATGGTTCATACAAATTCATAATTTGTCCCAAATGTTTCAGTAGTTTTATTATGTGTTACACAGCATTAAGGATAAGGAAGATATAATTATATTGATTTAAACATTCACGATTATCACTCATATTTTAAAGACAAACGGGTCTTAATCGCGTAAACTTACGTTTAATTATATCCTGACGTTTCGGGCATGACGTTACACCCGTGGTCGCAGGCAGACTGGCGAGAGAATGTATCAACACCTTCGAGCTTTGCGGGTTTTTCGAACTACCCGCACTTGATCTTGATTATTCACTTCTAGGCTAGGGTTGTCACTAGGCCTACAAACAACACTCACAACATCCAATGGCTTTAAAATGGTTGTTTCACCACGCTTACATTTGTAAATCACGGGATTCCACGGGGACGAGATTCCTTGCCCCTCATTTTGATTAAAATTCCGATGTTGTTGTAAGTTTACGCGATTAAGACCCGTTTGTCGTTAAAATATAAGGAAGATATGTCTGAAACTGGTAAAACGAATTTGATATTGAATGAAATTTAAGTAGAATTACAGTATAATGTAACCGATTTAGATCGTCCTGAGTACCTAGCTTAATTTTATCAACATCCATTTTCCAACCCTTCATATAAAATGAAATCCTCCAAAGAATAAAAATCGCGAAAAAAGGTTGCTTTTCTCCTATTTTATCCTGCTAAGAATACAATATTGAATCGGCCCACCCATAAATGCATCACCAATATTTTTGTTACTGTGTGTAACGGACCTTACTCACCTTACCTACGTATACATAGGTTCGCGTGCACTAACTGTGTTTGCACTTAGTAAATAAAATACAACTTAAATGAATGATCGCTTAGACTAGCGGCTTTCAATTCAAAAATTTTGCTAGTTCGGTTTGTTATAAAATTAAAAATATTAGATAGCATGGGAGCACGTAGCTTTGAATATCGTAAAGTCGAGGTACATTACCCTAACATTGCCCACCCAAAAAAATCCATCTTGGCAAATTGATAATTGAATTGAAACAAGATTGCTTGCTTGACACATCATCATCATCATCATTAGCCTATGTTAGTTCCCTGCTGGACGTAGGCCTCACCTATTAACTATGCGTATAGACGCATTAGGAGGTAAATGCCCATAATCGCCACGCTGGGCAAGCGGATTGGCGATCGCAGTAATGTGTCCACTATGACGCTGCTGCCCGTCATCAATCTTGTAGAATGGTCAGCGACACTTCAATCCCTTAGTCGACTCTTACGACACCCGCAGGAGGAGTTGGGGTGGTAACAAATGTATTCCGTCACCACACGGCAATGCTTGACATAGTTTAGTTAAAATATTAGATGCCATCTTTACATTTATTTAAGTCAATCAAAGCGGTTTTTTTCGTGTGGGCAATGTTACCGCCTGCGGCTAAGTAACCCGACTTTACCAGTACCTTAGGTTTCAAAACAATTGATCAGCTGGATGCTTAGCCAAGTTGCCAATCGCTAGCGCTTAGTAGCGTATCGTAGTTTTCCCTCTCTGTCACCCTTCATATTAGTGCGACAAAGACAGTTAGCTGCCTTTTGTTTACGATTGACGATTAAGCGCTAGCGATTGGCAACTTGGCTAAGCACCCTGATGTCTCATGTTACGTAGTCTTTGAGTATTCGCTAAAATACTCTTCAATAAAGAGCCAGTAAAGTTTATTTATTTATTTTTGAGTAAGGTATATTGATGGTATTCTATATGTAATTTAAATACAGACTTATATAGAAATAGTGTTATGCATACGTAATTATTAAACATTATCAATTATGATCTGAATAAATTAAATTAATAATAATCAAAACGATATCTAAATAAAAATGCTAGCAAGTGAGACTAGTTGCATATTTATTTTAAAATTGCTACATGTCTGCTTTCCACCAGCTATTTAAGCGTACTATCAGTGAATCTGATAACGATTTGAATCATCGAATGCTTTCGGTTGTTTTACTGCCTTAATCTTTTCGATTAAGTCGGTATTGTGATAAATATGGAGAATGGTAATAATCCCTCTAGTCGGTGAGGAGGCACCATCGTGGCCGCAATGGGTAAGTTTTTTATCTCTTTTATTACCCGTTGTAATGTTGGCGATGACGTCAATAGAATATACTTAATAGTGCACCTATCATAGCTTCAATAGACTTCAAAAATACAATTACGCCTAGATATTTTCACATTAATTTTATATCAGGGATTTTTTTTTTTGATTATTTTGCTTTGTGATTAACGTTTAAATGTATATCATACATTAAACAAATAAACACAAGGAAATACTAACAAAATTATGAAAAATTAGCAAAAAAAAAACTTGGTCTCTTAATTTAGTTATCATGTTCTTTTTCAATTATTTTGTTCGTTGTTTCCCTATTTGTTAAGATATCTTTATAAAATATATGAAATTACTGTTACTTTATTCAGCGCGAAGAAATTAATGCATTTATCAACTACCTTTCCCTATCTATACAAACAGCGAAGGAGCACTCTCAAAAAATTTGGTACATGAAAAGCAATTCGAAAATAAAGCATAAATATTTAAGAAAAAAAAATAATAATATGAAATTTAACTTTTCATTCCCGCTTAGGTAAAAGTTATAATTTTCAAAGATGTACCATTTGTTACGAAATTATAAATATCCCATTAAATACCATGTCTTCTGTTACTACAGTGAAATCATTCGTAGTCTAGGAGCACCATTCCAAAATAACTTTCACACATATCACTGAGGTTTTTTAGATGTATCCAAAACTGTAACTATTTTTTCCAGGTTCCACGATGTTAGTAGTACTTTTGGCCCTGGTCGGGCTAATCAGTGCCCAGAACACTCCATCCATGGAGTTCAGGTCTGACCTGGAACTCCTGGAGACATACAGTTCCAACGTGGACACGGAGACGTCCTACAGACTGACAGACAGCGTGCAGCCCAGCTGGGTGTATGTTGATCTGGACGTCTACCTGTCTGAGAGCAGATTTGATGGAGTTGTCAGGCATGAAGTCACGGTAAGTTACAGAAGTATATTGCACAATGTATATTGAAAAGCAAGAAAAATAAACACAAGTTAGGCTTTATAGCTTTAGTAAAGATGCAGTTGAAACAAAAATAAAGTAAGAAAAGAGGAACAGGGTAATAGATCCCAAAAATAATGGACCGAACCAAATCATTTCTAAAGTAGTCAAAGTCATTGCTAGACCAACTCTAGTGAAATTGAGCAGAGATCTGATAAGAACATGAAAATTTTCCAAAGAGAAGCAAAATGATAAGATAAGACTACAACTGAAACCCTGAAAATTAGCACACTCTTCGAAATGTATATTAGTAAATCTATGATTTTGTACCTATTTACTAATTTAAATTTTGAAGCTAATAAGACGAATGTATTGCATATTTCCAAGAATTCGCTTCACATACATCGATACCCTAAGTAATGTAATGTATAAGGATATTAATGAAGATAAACTCCTAATCACTCATAATTTGATAAGCTAACTGGCCCAATAATCATAATTAAGTGTGATAAAATATTTTATCTCTATCGCATTGATCGAAAATCAGTCGGTCATGATGAAGCTAATGATATCTTCGAAACCTATTGGCGCCTGCTTTTTTACCGCATCTCTGAATTTTAATAAGCTCTTTAAGAAACATTTCAACCTTTTTTTTACGTACACAATTTTTCTAATATTGGCATGTTTATCACACAGATTTCTGTAATATGGCCACTAGATTAAAATCCTTGAAATTAAAATTTTCGGGGTTATAGGTACTCAATACGTACTCAAACTTAAACGTAAGTAGGTACTTTTAGGGAATACGTGCGACATGTTTCGACGAGCTTTGTGTGCTTACCATGGACTGGCGGCGTGTGTTTAACATAGTCGATAGCTTAACTTTTTTTCTATCCCTCTCCCTGGGACCAATACGCGACTAAAAATGGGATAAACCGTAACCTATGGTAGGTGGCAAGTAAATATTACGCTGAAGTTTACTTGGTAGGTAAAAAGTCCTTAACGCTCGCTCCGATTCATGAATGCGAGCGCGATATAATGCTTCAGGTTGAATGCTAGCGTAACTGTTACTTGCCAACTCATGGCTACGGCTGCAGCTTATGACAAACATACAGATCTCGATTACGCATTGGTTTTTATTAGGCCTATGACTTTAGGTAGTTTTAGCACCAGATACATTTTAGCTATCATAGTTAACTTTATCTTACATACACTTTATCTAAATCATTTTACGTGTGGAATTTTTCATTAAAACATATCTAAGTGCAATGTCAATTTGATACCCCATTATCGAATTAGTCTTGATGAGATAATAAATGGTTAAAACAAATAAATACAGTCAAACCACATGGAACTTTAAAACGTACGAGTCATTTGTCAGCCTCTGTAGCCTAGTTGGTAGTGACCCTGCCTACGAAGCTGGAGGTTCCGGGTTCAAATCCCAGCGAGGGCATTATTTGTGTATTTATTTATCAGAAATATTTGTTCCTTAGTCATGGTTGTTTATGTATTTAAGCATCTACCTATATGTAGCTATGTATTATACATAATAAATTTTGTCGCTTAGTACCCACATGACAATCTTAATTGAGCTTACCGTGGGACTAGGTCGATTTGTGTAATATGCCCCAAGATATATATTTATTTATTTAAGGTACTCGAAAGGCTTTCCCCACTGATACACGTACGTACTAAATACACGTATTAATGTCTTTTTCATTTAGATTTCAGAAACTCTAGAAGAAATCGTGCTCCACTCAAATGTCGTGGCTATCACCGGAGTGAACCTTGTCAACAGCAACGGGGACGTTGTCCAGCTGAACCTTGAAAACCCCTTCGAGATCGACAGATTACATGAACTCTTGATCATCAATCCCGCCTCCGCTGTCGTCGCCGGCGATTACTCCATCACCATCAGGTTCCGTGCTCATATTCATGAGAACCAGTATGACCGAGGTTTCTACAAGGGCTATTACTATATTAACGGTGAAAAACGGTGAGTTAATGATTTGATGTGTTTTTGTTGTACATGAGCATTCTTTAGGTGATTGAATTATAAGTGTGTCATATAATATATGTAATCATAACCAAACGGTAAAACCCGGGCCCTATTTCTAAAACTTTCATTCTTCATCTACTTTCATTTAATGTGTAAAAGTTAGGCAATAGTTTCATATTTGAGCCGTTAGCAGTGCAGACGTTAGGACCCTGGGGGGATAGAGCCCACAGGGTCTATAAAGAAGTGAAGCATATATTGTACGATCTGATGCATGACCAGACGGCTGATTCATATCTAGCATAGCGGATCAGCGTTGCCATTCAAGGTGGCAATGCTGCTAGCCTTTTGGCCATGTTACCGATTGACAGTGATCTGGGGCAAATCTCCTATTTATAATTTAATAGTATTGTATTTTCGTAAGTTTATAATTCTGTGTACTTATTGCTTATAGTTTTCAAAATAAAATAAAATGTGTATAATATATAAAAGTGTTATAAGGTTTCATTTTTTTTTGTTTCAGTGAATATGCCACGACACAGTTCCAGCCCTACTATGCAAGGAGAGCTTTCCCTTGCTTTGATGAGCCTCAGTTCAAATCGAGATTTGTCATCTCCATCACTCGTGATGCCAGTCTCAGCAAGTCATACTCCAATATGGCTATCAACGACTCTCTTACCGTGACGTAAGTATCATAATATCGTCCACGTTAGTGAAGTGAGGATCTTCTTTAAGAAAAGAAGCGACGAAAAAAAAATCATAACATTAATATGAAATCGTTTTGCCTTTCAGTGTATCCGAAGGCCGCATTCGCGAAACTTTCTTGCCAACGCCGACTATCTCTGTCTACCTCATTGCATTCCACGTTAGTGACTTCATTGAGACCGTCCAAGACATTGACCCTAACAGGCCTTTCGGAATTGTCTCTCGCCCCGGAGTGACCAGCCAGCATGAGTATGCTCATGAGATCGGTCTTAAAATAACAAATGAGATGAACGAATACTTCAACTATGATTACTATACCATGGGCGAGGACCAACCAATGAAGAATGACCACATCGCTATTCCAGATTTCCCTGCTGGAGCTATGGAAAACTGGGGAATGGTTAACTACAGGTAGCTTTTACTACTTTAAATATATAACGGATATTATGTTTTCACAAAAAGGAATTGCTACACTTTGAGTTGAAATAAAAACATTCTAATGCTTTTCCATAACCGTTTATAATAACGTACTTTCTTCTAATTTCAGGGAAGCTTACCTTCTCTATGATCCGGCTAACACTAACATCATCAACAAGATCTTCATCGCCACTATCATGGCCCACGAGCTCGCCCACAAGTGGTTCGGAAACTTGGTCACTTGCTTCTGGTGGAGCAACTTGTGGCTCAACGAATCTTACGCTAGCTTCTTTGAATACTTCTCTGCTCACGCTGTAAGTTGTAAATAACTAATTATTATACCTACGTAAAATCTCATTAAATGGAAGCCCAAATCGATCATTCTCGTATACAAGAATCACTTGACAAACGGTACGTCCGGACATCTTGCCCAGGCGACCAAAACCAAATTTACTGGAAAATTTTTATACTTGTACGAGCCCCGATGCATATGTTCTCGTCCAGTTAGACAGTTTTTCGAGATTATCCCGTTCATCCGGGGGAAAACGTTTAGAGACAAAACCTTCACTATTCAATAGTAGTACTAAAATAGTTTCTTTGAGTATAAAATATTTGGACTTTATTGTCATTTCTGATTTATTAATAAATCAGAATTTAAAAAAAACCATTTTACGAGAGGTATTTTTTTTAAAATTTTCCACAATTTTTAATTTTGTAAATAATCAATGAATGTAAAGAACGCCATTAATATTAAAGACGACATGGTACACCTGATGCACTGCGAATTTTGCGTCAAGCTTATAAGCGCGGAATTACGGCGGTGAACGAAAATATAATTTAGACACTGGTTTGTTAAAATCGATTTATTAAACAACAAAAGCGTACTTCAGATTGTTGTCTCTTGAAATGTAGTACATTAACCATGACTAACGTTCATACAATTTATCATTAGCATAATGTGATCATTTTTAAAATATTCAAAAATTTGTAAAAATTGTTTCGAACTAGACGAACTCCACTGCATCGAGGCTCGTAGTTATTTTTATTTTTCATAAGTCTCAATTATTAATCTATTTTTATTTACACAACATGAAAGTCTTTGAATAAGCGACAAGCATCATACTTGACAAACCAGAATAATTAAATGTGAAATTGTTAAGAACTAGAGTACGTGATTAATTGTTAATAATAGCTTTTAGGTAGTTTACAGTATGGATGCAACTCCCATATACCTTTTAATTTTATTATGCTAGAGCCTAACATTGAAAAATAAAAGAAGATTTTCTCTTACGATGAACTTTGCCTTGGCTTCACAATACGTCACGATCTTTAAATTAGTGATTTCTTCTAGGCCGACACGACTCTCGAGCTGGCAGACCAGTTCATCGTAGATTACGTCCACAGCGCCCTTAATTGGGATGCTTTCGCTTCCGCCACTCCCATGAACCTGAGCACCGTCACCCACAACGCCTCCATCTCCAGCCATTTCTCCACCACCAGCTACGCCAAGGGTGCCTCTGTCCTGAGAATGATGGAGCACTTCGTTGGACCTGACACTTTCCGTACTGCTTTGAGGACCTATCTTGCTGATAAGTAAGTTCAGTATTTAACAAATGTGACAAAACCGCTTTTCTTTAATCTAGAAATAAAACGTCTTTAACAATGTACGAGCACCCAGTGGAATAAAAAGTTTCCTAATTGTACACTATTAGCGGCTTCGTGGTTTCTTAAAATTTTCTTTACATTTTTTTCTGAAGAGGTCTAATATTTGATCTGGAAAATTAATTGGTTAGTAACAACAAATTAAAATGAGGAACATAAATTCTATACTGATTTAAACTTTCACGATTATCACCTATATTTCAACGACAAATTCGCATAAACTTAATATCCTCGTCAGGATAATATTAAACGTATGATTACGCGATTAAGACCCATTTGTTGTTAAAATATTATAATAGTTCATACAATAATCATTACGTATCTCAGAAATAATAAACCTCCCTAGGTACGTATCCTCATTAATTAAAGCTTCCGTTTTTAATATTTTCAATATAAAAATGTTTTTGGATCAAACGTAATTCTAAATTTCCTATCATTTCCAGCGCCTACGGCCTCGGCACTCCCACCGACATGTACAACGCGTTCAGATCTGCCGTGGCTGCCGACCCTGAATACGCCACCATATTCGGCGACCTTGACGTCGGAGATGTCTTCGACAGCTGGGTGCAGAACCCCGGCTCTCCTGTCCTTAATGTTGATGTTAATATGAATACTGGAGAAATCAGTGTTACTCAGGTACTTTTTTTTTTTTTTTTTTTCCAATTCATATTCTTTATTAATTAAACTGGACATTATTAATTCATACTATAAAAAAAAAGAAACATTACAAAACAATAACCAATTTAAAATTAACAAAATATCATTCGCATCATAGGCTTCGTCAAGTGGGTACAAGCACAAATCAGCAAAAGGCATCGTCATCACACAAACAATGATACTATCCGCAACAGGCTTAAGACTAAATTGTATTCCTCATATAGAATGTTATGTTCGTAAGACATAAAATTATGATACAAAACACGATAATAAGGATAAAAATGTGCAATAAAACGCGCAAAGCAGTACCGATCTCCCAATGTGACCATGAGTTAATCGAAAAAATTAAACAAAATAACCCAGTCTCTAAATGGATTCGTATGCTTAGTAGCACGGATCACGCTTTTAGAAGAAATGTTGCAAAAATAATTATTAACGCCATTCACCTCCCATTGCGTAGGTACGAGTATACGCATATTTAATAAGACAGGCCTACGCCCAGGGGGTGCGTATCATAACGAATACGCACTTTTAGTATAATTACAGTTTACAAACGTTCATAACGTATACTAACGTTAGGTATAATGTATTAAACATCTATTTCCAAATAGTATAATACAAAAATAATATAACGTTAATAACATATACCGTTGTTTAGTCTAACGTACATATTAACGAATTCCGTTTCATATATCGATATAAAGGTATAAAAGTTAAAACATATACTAACATCTGATATAACGATATAAATATAACTGCCAGAAAAGTAAGAAAGTTAGGTTAAGTTCTACAAAAAGGTATACGTTATATTACTTACCCTTTTCAATCCGTTCTAGCCTCGAAACCTAAGCAATCCAAGTAATAAATCAGGGTAAAACCGACTTGGATTGGTTAGGTTTCGAGCGTAGTTTCCCGGATAAATAAAAGACCTACTTACTTTTAATTCTTTGTTTACGCATCGTCATCCTTGCGAAACCAAAAAAAGGGGGGGGACGGGGGGGCGTAGCCCCCCACAAGGGGGCTCGGGGGGCGGAGCCCCCCGCATTAAAAAATAAATTTGTACATCCCCTACTCTAACCTGGATAGGTTCGTTAGGTACCTTTTATCCCCTAGAGCAGAAATAGAAGCCCCGCGCAGCGGGGCTTCGTCGACCGGTTCCCAGGTCTAAATCGCTTCCTATACGGATACGGCTTAATAAACGGATAAATAGTAAATCAATTCAAATGAAATATAATGATAATTCTATACTTTAATTATAAAAAAATTGTAGGGGCTTATATTTTATGTAAGATAGTTGTTTTGTATATTAGATTATTTCAATGTTATACCAATTAATCGTTATCGTAAACGATATTATATGTTACGTTCATTATACGTTTTACAATTATTCATTTAATAATTATACCTTTTATACGTTATATTTATTACACGTTAGGCATTATACACTTATACAAACTGAATTTATCCATTATGATTTATATAGCATAAGTTCGTATACGTTATATTACTTACCCACGCCCAGGAGTGGACTGAGGCTGATGATGTAATTTATTATCGGTACCTACTTATTAACATTATATTTTATTTGCAGCAACGTTTCCTGATGTCCGGCCCCGTTCCCAACACTCAATGGCTTATCCCCTACACCTGGACCCACAGTGCGGAGCCTAACTTCGCCAGCACCAAACCCGCGAAGGTCCTCATTGGTGCTTCCACCACTGAAAACATGCCTGCTGGTCACAACTGGGTCGTTTTTAACATCCAACAGTCCGGTTAGTAATCATCATCAGCCTATGTTAGTCCACTGCTGGACGTAGGCCTCTCCTATTAACTATGCGTATAGACGCATTAGGAGGTAAATACCCATAATCGCCACGCTGGGCAAGCGGATTGGCGATCGCAGTAATGTGTCCACTAGGATGACGCTGCTGCCCATCATCAATCTTGTAGAATGGTCAGTGACACTTCAATCCCTTAGTCGACTCTTACGACACCCGCAGGAGGAGTTGGGGTGGTGACAAATGTATTCTTACTGTCGTCACCACACGACTCCGGTTAGTAATATCTTTTGAAAATTAAAAAGTAACATTTTTTTATTTATTTACTTGGACCTTCAACAACAAGTATACTCATATATTATTAATTTTAACATGAACAAAGTAACACTAAGTATCTCATCACTTACAGAAGGACAACGCAAAAACAAAATAACAGTTATAATTAATTTACTTATTTACTACCTATCGTTATAATAGATAATCAATCAGTTAAGGAAAAGTTTCAAATTTTCCATTCGATTTGTATCGCTTATGTTCTTTGGTGTGGACGATATGCTCAACTAGCGTTGCATCCAATCGAGATTTCTTGAATCTGAATAGGGCAGTACAGCTAATTTTACAGCAGGGTAGAATCAGTCGCGAATCTGACATCGTTTGGCTTATTTATGTATTTTTGTCAAACTAATATGTAATATGACTTCATATTTTGTATACACACACAACATTGCACAGAAATAATGAAAAAAGTGGGTTTATTGTATAGAGAGAATAAAAACTAATTTTATTATTTTTTTATTGTTTTAATAGGTCTATACCGAGTAAACTATGATGACCACAACTGGGAGATGCTTGCCAACGCACTTCGCGCCAACAAGGATCAGTTCCCCAGACAAAACAGAGCTCAGGTGACTATTTATTTGAAAAAGATGTGGTTATGCGATGCGGTTACCTAATCCGTTTTTAAAAAATGGTGTTTTATTGCCCCTTGTTTTATATTTATAATTATACTTTCCTACTATCTGTTATTTCTCAACTCCTTTCTTACTTAATACTTAATCCGGTCCTGTATGTTTGTATTTATAATTACTTGTTTACTTTGTTGTACTAATTTGTTGCTACTATTGTCTACTATAAATGTTTTCTCTCATCTACTCAAAGGTTAACTGGAAGAAATCCCTTATAGGGATAAGTTCGCCTTTGTACTTCCCCTGTCATTTTTTAAATCTCATGTAATCTGTGTTTTGTACAATAAAGAGTTATACTACTACTACTATTTATCTGATAATTAATTTACCTTTTTCTTTAACTGACTCTGTATGCTTAGTACATGATTGGTACGTCAGTATGTCGCCGCGAGACAGATTTTCCGTCTTTTACTAACTATAGGAATAAAAGAGGGATGGATAGTTTATCTCACGGCGCCATACTGTCGCACTACCACAATATCTATTGTGGTAGTGCAATAGATCGCAACCGGTCGACGCAGAAATTTTCTAGCCCGAATCTACTGTCTCCCTAAAGTCCCTAGTCATGTGCTAAGCCTACTGATATACCTACAAAGTCATGTACCTTAAAGGATTTATAAATGAAAAAACATTAAAATGTCGAATCTTAATAAAATGTGTCATTATAAAATGCTTGTGCTACTTTTGTTCAATATTTTGAAATTCTGTAACATCAGATTATTGAAAAAAATTTTGCATTAGTCGTTGCTACATTTGGTTGTTGTTTGTTTTATTGTAGTTCGTCAACGACGTCCTCCACTTCTTGCGTGCTGATGATTCCTACATCACCACCTCCCGCGCATTCGATGTCCTCTCCTTCTTGGAGAAGGAGGACGACTACCTCGTGTGGGCTGGAGCCCTTGGCCAGCTCGACTTGATCAGACGTCGCATCGAGCACATTCCTCGGGCTTATGAGGAGTTCAACGTGAGTATCATTGTCTAAGGCATTACCGTCAGCATCTTCTGGTATATTACGTATTAGAACCATTCAGTCCATCTTATTCTTGTTTGTCACACCATTTTTATTCCTTATTTTTTTTTTTATAGTTTTACAATGTGATCATCGATCGAAACATTAATTTACGAATTAACGATCTAAATTTTTATTAGACGTAAAACATAATTTCTCATATATCCTGTTTTAAACGTTATCTTTGCGTATTGTTTTTAATCACTATACTTAACAAATATTATACCATGCGGAAGTTCATTGGTTTTAAAGACTTCGAATTTGCGGGTACTCTTCATCAAATCATTACTTCCTGTAATGTATAAAGGTATTGTGAATTTTGTTATACAATATAATATTTCTTTATTTTTCACGCAAAAAAAATCAATACAATTACATTTAAACATTGATATTAAAAAAGATGGAAAATAGGCTCTGGATCCGTTCCAAACAAGTTATGTATTTTCCTATCTTCTATCATCAATTTTATATTTTAGAACTACCTTCTTGAACTGATCGACTTCGCCGTCGAGTCCCTGGGCTACGAAGAGCTATCCACCGACTCCACCACCAGGATCCTGAACCGCATGCAGATCCTCAACTACGCCTGCAACCTCGGCCATGAGGGCTGCATCGCTGACAGCTTGGAGAAATGGAACGCTTTCAGGGCCAACCCTACTGGTAGCCTGTAAGTTAAATAATAATAATAATCTACAAAACCAAGACTAGACTTAACTTCAAATATAAAGAACACTAAACAAATTGGTAAAAATATTCGCAGTAAATACCCGCTCCTTAATGCTTCTGGTGCTTGTATTTAATGTATCTTCGCAGACCGCAGCCTATGCGTTGGTTTGTGTGGTCTCTACTCCTGTATCTTACAACCATTAATAATTTGTACTGAATAAAAAAAAAATAAGAGACATTCATTATATCTCCGTTTTGTTAACTTTGTTAGTAAATTTTTGATGGCAAAATAAAGTAAATTTTCCATCATGGGCCAAGTCTGGGACAGGGCGGTGAATATTTCATTACTTTTGATCTTACTGATACCGCTCTCAGCTAAATAA
>JALPQI010013734.1:0-24753 GCA_025490895.1 Thaumatotibia leucotreta | reverse complement strand
AAGTGCGAATTTTTTTCCGTTTTTTTACGTCCTATGCCCAAATTATTTTTTTGTTTTTCTTTTAATATGCATTTTCGTATATATCTATAAGGCCTTTATAATATACCAAAATTGCAGCTTTGCAACTCGACTTGCGATTTGTATGAAAAACTTAGATAGCGGGGCCCTCCTGCCTTTGGAATTTCGGGTTTATACTTTCAACTACAAAGTTCACTGACCTAATTTTACCCTTAAATTAAAGAATATTAAGTGCGCTATAAGGTCATTATTGCATGTTTTTCGTAGCATAATTAGGTGAGGCAATATTAAGTCGAAAACGTTAGCAAAACACAAAATTTTATCTTGTTTACAAAAAGGGGTACTTTTTAAAGTCTCGAATCTCTGAAACTATAAGACCTACGATAATGCATGTTAGCTCAACTTGTTGGAAATTTATTAGTCTTTAAACGTTTGTTCACATATGATATCAAAAAACGTAAGGTTTTTTAAATAAAAATCAGAAACTAAAAAATGGCCGTAAATTTCGCAGTTTTTCACGTACTACCCAGCTAGCACAACTTTTTTTTTGCTTGCAAAATATGGTTTTTATACTGTCCTATGGTGTCTAAACAACATACCAAAAATGCAGCGATACTACTTGATTTGCGAGTTTAGGGTAAAATTATGTACGATTTGACCGTACTATAACTTTATTCCAAAAAGTAGGTAAGTATGTAAGTAATAGTTGTTATTAAGTATTAAAAACAAATATATTTTGTTTTTCTATTTGAGATAATTTCTCTTTATTTTAAAACATGCAAAATCAACAAGGATAACGCGTTATTGAGCCGACAATAGTTAGTACCTACCTACAAACGAGGCACTTGAAAACTATCTACTTTTAACAACCGTACCTGTTGGTATGTTTATCCACCGTATTACATTATGATAATACTTAAAAAATAGTTTTAGTTAGTACCTATTTCTTTTTTTATTTTTATTTATTAAAGTTCCAAATACATTTTATTTAACGCAGAGTAACAATTGACAGGACAACCCCTCTGCCAAATGTTTCTACATAACGTGACAAATAATAAAATAGCAGACATTTATGTATGTAAATTGTTGCTAACTATTTGACTGACATTTCATTCATACAAGTTATGATAAGTGACAGTAGTTTTCTAATGTAAATTCAGGTAAAAAGGGATACCTAAGCGACAAATGGTTCATAAATAAATGTAGGGGTAAAAATGGATAAACGCCAATAGTTCAGATATCATAGTCAAGTAATGTTGTCTAACCGTCTTAAATTTTAAATTAAGATAAAGGTAAAATTGTCCAAACGACATGAGAACATATCATACAGTCAGGTAGAAATAGCTAACCCACAAGTGATGATTAGTTGTTACACAGCAAAAATATCCAAGTAAAATTTTAACCTGTCATGACAAATGGGTAAAATAATCCAAGATTCATTATGTTGAATTATATTTTATCTAATCTCCATTTTCTTAAAAGTTGTCAAAAACCAAGTCGTTTAGTAATAAAAAATGATCGAAAGTTCTCTAAATCACCGATGGGATAAGCGACACAAAAGTTGTCAGATGGATACGAAACCTAGCTCATTCGACGCAGAAAAATTTGCCGATTCTAACGGTGTATATAACTCAATATCTTCAAAAGTGTCGCTTATTCCAATTTCTCCTTTCCAGCGTCGATATGATGATTGGATTAGAGCGACGATTTTTAGGAATCAACGTGTAATAAACAGTACTATTAGCAATATACAGGGTGTGGCCTGTAACAGGAGCAAAAAATCAAATGGAAGACTCCTCTGACTGCCTCTAGTTATTCGCAAAAGGTCCCAGTGTTTTAAAGTTATCCATTAAGGAGAAACAGTATGTTAAAGTTACGACCTATGAGTGATGTATCTAGGTATCACAACATTGTACCTTATTAATGATTAAACATATTGGTAGTTCAGTGGACATAAAACTAAATGAGCTAAAAAGTTTTTTTGAACTCATGGTTTTTTAACTGGTATAGCAAAAAAAAATTTTTTTTTGTGTTACAACCGATTTAACTTTTTTGGTATAAGTCGACTGCAGTAAAACTACATAAAAAAAGGAGAATTTTTTTTTTTTTTAAGTTTTTAACTATTAAATTATGACTATTTATTGGGTTATTAGTGTACCGTTTCATTTTTTGCTCCTATTACAAGCCACACCCTGTATACTTTTACTGACTGAGAAAAATGACGAATCTAGAAATCACATTACATTTTACAAATTCACACAAGAAAAAAAACTATATTTAATACACATTGAGTTTTCCGCAGTAATTCAACAATAAATTCAAAGATCTGAACGGAATTAACGGGTTTTAATAGCCAAACAAGAAAATATTTGTGGTTTAATACTTAAAAAGCATATGCTAGAAAGCACTACGTCGTGCACAAGCAGAATTAGCAGTAATCTTACACCTAGCTTTAGTGATGATGTGAAGCTTCCGAAGATAGACATAGCAAAGTTTACCGGAAACTATCAAGATTGTACGTCCTTCTTCAGTGTTTTTTCATCATTAATCCACAAATTGCCGAATTTGCCGATCATTAATGCAAAATTTGCCGTGTGGTGACGGCAGTAAGAATACATTTGTCACCACCCCAACTCCTCCTGCGGGTGTCGTAAGAGTCGACTAAAGGATTGAAGCGTCACTGATCATTATCAGATAAAAGATTGATGATGGGCAGCAGCGTCATTATAATGGAATGGACACAACACTGCGATCGCCAATCCGCTTGCCCAGCGTGGCGATTATGGGCATTTACCTCCCAATGCGTCTATACGCATTGCTAATAGGAGAGGCCCACGTCCAGCAGTGGACTATCATAGGCTGATGATGATGATGACGATGAATCCACAAATAAGCAGAGTTCAAAAGAGCAACATTCATAATAGCAAAGCTAAAGCAATTCGAGAGATATTAGGTATGGACAACTATGGAGTGCCTAACCAAGATGAAAATACAAGGTATTATTAATCCTAGTTCCTTGGATACGCTAATTGAAATACGATGAAATATGTACCTAACGAATTAGACGAAATATGTAACCAATTCTTCAAAACATATGACCATCTTTCTTGGTTTCATTTTATGCACAGACCGATTATGCATAATCGTGCAAATATTTATGATGAACGATTTACGAGCTACGTCCGAACCTACAATTTTGTGCACTTATTATTTATGGGCATATTGTTTACACAAAAGCACTTAATTTAATTCTAATTTGTGCTAAATAAAAACGTTTAACTTTTTAAGAGTAAATATCAATGAATAAATATAAGGTTTGTTACCACAAATATACGAAATTGTGAACTTACGTGTGCTACTACTCCCACCAAAATACATCGCCATCTTCAATGCTGTCTTGCGACTGACTGATGCGGCCACCCTAACGTATTTGCTACTTTTACGGGTCGGCTAGTGTCTGCAGATTTGATCGGTACAGGTTTGAGCTCGAAAATACAATTTAATTGGTGACAGGATTTTTGCAAAGTCATTTGCAGGATTAAATCAAACCGGTCGGAAAGGGCACGGTGCTCGCAGGGGCGTAGCTACCGCCGTATCTGCCGTATCAATTATACGGGGCCCCCGGGCCACGGGGGCCCCCCAAAGTGTGCAAGGAAAAAGAATAAAAACTTTCTAATTTATATTACCTCCATATAAGGGCCTCCAAAAATTTTTATACGGGGCCCCGACAAGGCACGCTACGCTACTGGGTGCTCGTGAACATTCCGAAACATTTTAATGCTGAATTCCTGAGCATATTAAGAGTATTTAATGTTACATAAAATTTCCTGGATTCGGCTTGGTTCCAGAGATAATTATCTTTTTTTCGAAATAAGGTTTTCGACGTAACTCGTCATAAAACTTATTTTTGATTACAATGTGTTCTAATATTACCACACCTTTTGCCTGACAATCAAAAAATAAGAATAGACATGACGAAAAAACCTGTCCCTAAAAAAATCATTTAAAATTTAATTTTAACAAATTGTATTTATGATAAAAAGTATTGGAAATGTTAAAAAGTATTCAAGAAGTATAAAAAAACGATTTTTTTTGTGTAATTTGACATTAGGTCGCATAAAATGTTTTGTTTATTTTGATGTCTAGAATGCATAGTTAAAATCTTTCGCAATGCTCGCGAGCACCGTGTATATATCGTCTATTATACTTTAGCTTACCGTAAGACTAATGATTTGTGTAAATTGTCCCAAGATATGTATATTTTAAAAGGTAGCTTTTGTATAAGTATAACTGCCGGGCAAAGCCAGGGTAGTTCGCTAGTCTTTACTACATATAATCTACAAAGGATATAATTATTTTCGATAGCTTTACCTGGTCTCTTTCTCAGACCCGCCAATATAGCGTTAATGAGAGAGATGGCATGAGTTGCTACGTTTAAATCACGCGATTCAATTTGTGCTAAAAAGGCTAACTTCAATTATGATCCGATACATGAATAGGAAGGATGCTCATGATGAGAGATATCTCGATATATCGCCTTACTGTATAAAAGATTAGTAAAAGTTATTTTAGAGTTTGTATTAAAAAATAGGTAAATTCGAAGTTAACGCGTTTTATGACAAAATATTTAGTAGAACTAAATTTTACATTTCAGATTATTTTGTTTTAACGGTAACAACCGTCGATTTTTTTGATTTGTGCCATTGTATTAATCATATTTAAAAAATATTTTATCATAAAACGGCATATTTCCGCAGGGGTTTTTTCTAAGCTCAATTTATTATACATATTTATCACACAAATTTCGTTTTAGTTTGAACGTAATATCCAAGTAGACACTATGAACAATGCAAGTAATATAATACTTTAACACATTAACACAATGTAGCAACAAATAAAATAAATTGACCAATTTCTCAAACTTTAAACTCGATTTCCCAAAATTCACGTTTTTTGAGTTATGACGGTTTATTTTCAAAGCTGCGAATGTATTTTTTATGAAAGAGGACTAAACAAATAGTCTAACTCCGGCTTCGCCAATAATTGGATAGAACCCAGCTAGATCTCAATTCCTTTGAAATTGGTCCATTCAGTAGCAATTCCGTTCTCGATGTATACACCCAGTAGACAATTTGTATAACCTACATACAGCTTCGTAATCCAATGAAGGCAGAATACTTCGTTATCGGAGTATTTGTTATTTGATCGTTCATTGGATTAATAATTGTGATCTGCTTTGCTATTCTCTTATTCATACATTCGACGCTGCGTTCGTCAACGAGCTCGACGACGAGACAGCCTTCACTTCGACGTCGAGCGCAGCGCTGCGAAAAACGGTATTCACTAACGTAGAACACGTCGTCGAACTGTAGGCGGTAACTCTCGACGCAGTGTTGTTCCAGCTCACGCCGCATTCGTCGCCGAGCGCTAGTGTCGTTTAAAGTGCATTAGTGAATACCGTTTTCGCCGAGCCGTCAGGCTCGACGCTGCCGCAGCGCTGACACAGCGCTGTTAGCAAGGCGGTTTCCTTAGTGAATAACACTGCTGGGACAGACGATATAATGTGCGACTGATGTGATAAATAATTATTTTGAATCATAATCATAATAAATAACAAAATCTTTATTTGTCCAGCATGGTATACAGGTGTTTTAATTACATAATGGAATAGGTTCACTATGTGGCGTCTTTCGGCATACAAATTGTAGGCATGCATGTCACCTTATTTATACTAAACTTAAATTAGGTCTTCCAAAAACTCGTTAACAGTGTGGTAGCACTTATCGACTAGTAAATTTTTAAGGAGGGTTTGGAAAATATCCAGTTCTTGTACAGATTTAATTTGCAGTGGTAATTTATATTTTTGGAGTCATTCCAACTAAATTTTTTTGCTGTATTTAGATACTGCATGGTTTAATATCCTATGACGAAGACGTGTGCTGTCGAAGTTATGATATAAATGAGAGTTCTGTTTAACCCTTGACTACTTACGTCCTGTTTGTATCACCCAACCACCTACCTGCGGTCCTGGAGCCCGCTTCTTCTTATGGTACCTGATTTATTTACTTTGGCGTGACTGAAGGGGGTTTAAATATATTAAATATACTTTAAATAGTTTCAGGCATTTATTAACCAACAAGAATACAAAAATAATCAACATTTTGTATTTCAAACTTAACATATTTATTAACTTGTTGTATTTTCGATTACAAAACTTAGTATCCTTCAGGGTATGAGATTACAAAATTAAGAAACATAATATAAAGCTTTTCATTATAAAAAAATAAAATTGAGCAATCAAAAATGCTATTAAACTATCTAATTTGGTTACAAATAAGATATTTTTGTAAAATTACATGCTTTAGAAATAACCATTTTTGTCTGTCGTCGACACACAATTTGTTCGAACATTCACATTCAAAACAAGTTTCTAGTCCCGTGGAAGATGCTGATTATTTGCACGACGCTCTAAAAAGGGTTTCACTTATTTTTCGGCCAGTTTCTTCATATTTTGAACCTTTTTTCAAAACTGTGTTCAAAATTTAAATAACACAACCACCTACGTGCGGTCACTGAGACACCTACAAAATGTATCGTAACCACCTACATGCGGTCTCACGGACCGCCGATGCTACTTTATTACTCACAAAATCCAAATGAGTGCACGTCTGAACGAGTCGACAGCATGGCCAGCACTGCGGAGGGGCTGGGCAAAGGTACAAGGTCACAGAGGCATGAGCGATATATTGGCGTTCAGTTATTGTCAATTTTGAATAATCCAGTGTCTGTGAGACCGCACGTATGTGGTTAAGGGTTAACAAAGACCGACATTTCATAAATGTAAAGGCTAGGGAGTGTCAATATATTTAAATTTCTAAAGTTTGTATCTGCTTGAGCCATCATCAGCCTATCGCAGTCCACTGCTGGACATAGGCCTTCCCTTATTTCCCGCCACCGTTTTCTATCTTCAGCTGCTCGCATCCAGGTCCTGCCAGCCATCCTGCACAAATCGTCGCTCCACCTTGCCTGAGGGCGTCCTACACTATACACTACGCAAATGTATATCCATTAATAATGAAGTATTTATATTTCAAACGATAATATAAGCCGTAATAAATCGTAAATAGAAAATATTGAATTTTCACATGAAGTAGTGCTATGAATCACGAAGGTAGGAACTACGAAATCGGATCTATTCATAACCGTATCTTATTACCTAGATGAATATTTATATTCATCACTTTTCATATACCAGTTATAAATAGAGACGGGTAAATATGGTAGGCTATACAAAAATAAAACTAAAATTAGTTACTTATAACGACTTCAACTAGTAATTTCTTTCAATAGGACGTCTAGCCGTGATTTCGCATGTAACATTTAAATACCTACTCGATTTTGAACTTCCTTATGCGCCGTGTGGTGACGGCAGCAAGAATACATTTGTCACCACCCCAACTCGGCCAATGAGACCGCATCACAGTGTTTTGAATTCGAATTTGAAGAATGTGATTGGTCAATTTTGCACAGCTCCGCTCCGCTCTGCGTCAGTGGAGCCGCACCCTAAGAGTCGACTAAGGGATGTGTCATTGACCATTTATTTATTGAGGATTGATCATGGGTAGCAGCCTCATGGTAGTGGAGTGGACACGCTACTGCGATCGCCAAACCGCTTGCTCAGCATGGCGATTATGAGCATTCACCTCCTACTGCGTCCAAACGCTTAGGTAATAGGAGAGGTCTTTGTCCAGCAGTGAACAAATGGCTGATGATATAATGTGATGTGTGTACTCGACACTTACTTGTAAAGTAGTCATATATTGATAAACTTCATCGTGAAAGTTCACGATTAAGTTTATCAATATAAGACTCACTCACTCTATTTTAAGGAAAAATCACTCTATTTTAAGGACAAATGGGTCTTAATCGAGTAAACTTACGTTTAATATTATTATCCTGACGTTTTGGGCATGACGTCACCTCACCCCCGTGGCCGCAGGCAGACTGGCGAGGAAATATATCAATACCTTCTAACTACCCGCACTTGGTCTTGATTATTCACTTCTAGGCTAGGGTTGTCACTAGGCCTGAGCACAAGATCCAATGACTTCGAAATGTATATTTCGAAGGCCGAGCCGAATGGTACCATTTTTAACATCAGGTTGTATTGGAATCTCCCTGAATTTTTCACCCAATTCAAACATGGAACTTTATCGTCAGATGACTGCGTAGATGTGTACATCGACACGAGTTACGAATTTCGTTTTTGCACGGGTCTCGTATGACGTTTTTTAGTACAGATGGCCCTCCGAAGTTTTGGACCTGACGTAAAATGACCCACTCGCACTAGAGCCTAAAAAGTACACCATCTGTACTAAAAAAGTAATTTTACCATTTTTACTCATATTACCATACATTTGAGGTGATTCTTTTAAACGTATATCAATATCAATGATAAATTCAGGGAAATCACAATACCACCTGTGCTGCATTCAGTAACCGAGAGTGTATTTGACGGAAAATGTATGAAGGTGCATTTAGACTAAACGAGCATTCGCTCATTCTATCTCCCACGAAATTCATAAATAAAACGAAATTCGTTCGTTACGTACACAAAACGTGAATGATCGAAATTCGTTGATTTCGTAGAGTGGGGGATAGAATGAGCGAATGCTCGTTTGGTCTAAATGCACGTTAATAGGTATAGTTCGAGAAATATAAATTGAATGTTTATTTTTACTATAATGTAGGTAGAAAGTTACCAATTTATATTTCCCGAACTGTAATAACTATCATATTAATATAATAATATAATAATAAATAACTATCATATTATAATATATCTAATGTTTGATTTATCGGTGTTTTGGCTTGTCTGTAAAGTCGTGTAAATATATTGTTAAATTAATAAATAAATTACCTACATATCCTTATTCTTATATCCTGAAACAAACTGTTAGTATAAGAATAGGTTAATTTATCAAAATACTCATAAAAATAGATACGACCACTGCAGCTAAGATTTACTTTCATCTCATAAGGAAAACATATCCAGTCCAGAAGCCTTATTACCATACCTGGGATAACTCGGGGCATTTATACGAAAGTGATGTAGCAAAATATTTTATCGACTAAAAATATATCGATGTTATTGTAAATGACAACATCAAAATGTTATTCGACATAAATAAATATTAGGTACTTACTCTTCAATTAAAATAAAAAATAAGTTTAAACGGGTAGTTACGCGTTTATTTTAAATTAGTTTTCAAAATATACAATTAATATTAAAATATCAATATTTAAATTGTAATTTTGATTAAAATGACATCTACATACAAGAGGCCCGATATCAGATATGACATCGAACCTCTGTACTGTAATCGATAATGTTCAATAAGCACATATTTTATTATAATTATATCGACATCTTTTTAATCGATATCAAATCCCTATAACTTGCTCCCAGTTATCCCAGGTATGCAAATGACTTACTCTTTTAAGTTTTTTTCAATTTATTAAATAGAAGTTCTGTACAAAAATTACTGCAATCTACATCTTAGTAATAATTTCTTCGTGTATTATGTCGTACATAATGTTAAATAATTTATTTTAACTACAGTCATCATCCATATTACAATGAAAATAATAATAAGTGTTAAATTTCTGTTAAAAGAATTTAACATAGGACCAAAAATCTGGATTCCGGTTTATAATGGTACTATAATTCGATTACTAGTAGTATCATTAGTAAATCAAATGGATATTTTATAAGTATTAATATCCCTTCTGGATCAGGGCAATGGGCTCTGATCACGAAACCATTCACAATTCCCAGGGATGGCTCAAGTTATAGTCCCTTTGCAATTAGCGTGCTTCAGCAGCTACATGCCTATTAACAGGTGCCTGGGTGAATATCTGAGCGTTTCAACCGCCTAATCTTGATGTCATAATTTTTGCCGAAGTTTCTATTTGTTACAATGTGCTACTGTGTTATTTGAAGGAAGCACGGCCCCTTATACAAATAACGAAGTATAACATTGAGACGTTTAGAAACTTCGGCAAAAATGATGCCAACCAAAATTAGGTGGTTGAAACGCTCAGATATTCACCCGCCTATCGTAAGGGTAAGGTATAGTAAATCGTCGGTTGACAACCGAAACTCACTAAGTAACAAATACGAGTGCCTACTTGAAATAGAAATCGTATCTAAGTTCTGATTCAATACCGAGATAAGAGGTTGCAAAGAGTAGTGACAGTTTTTATAGTGAGTTTTGGTTGCCAGCCGACGAAATAGTAATTTAAATTTCTATTTTTTTCATGCATTCACCATGATTACAAAGCTGTCATGTCATGTCAAGTGTATGCCGTGTGGTGACGGCAGTAAGAATACATTTGTCACCACCCCAACTCCTCCTGCGGGTGTCGTAAGAGTCGACTAAGAGATTAAAGTGTCACTGGCCATTCTACAAGATTGATGATGGGCAGCAGCGTCATCATAGTGGACACATTACCGCGATCGCCAATCCGCTTGCCCAGCGTGGCGATTATGGGCATTTACCTCCTAATGCGTCTATACGCATAGTTAATAGGAGAGGCCTACGTCCAGCAGTGGACTAACATAGGCTGATGATGATGACAAAGCTGTCACATATAATATTATTACTGAAATTGACTTTGACTTTGACTATGAATCATTTGAGCGAAATTAGTTAATAAAATAAAGTGCTTTGTTAACATGATGGAAATGATATGCATAGTGTTTCCTCAGCTTTCTGGTTGCTAACGGTAGCTGAGATTATCGGCAGATGGAAGAACAGACAGACTAGGCGAAACTAAGGAATTCATAGTTGACTAGGGGACTCTAAGAATCAAGTTAGGTAAGATGGAGTAATTTGAAACGCTTTTTAATGGGATAAGACGAAAACTGCCAGCAGACGATCTATCGTCTGTACAATGGGTTGTGCTCTGAAGAACTGTTCGACATGATGCCAACGTCCACTTTTCATCCTCGCACCGCTCGCCACCGACTGGGCGCTAAAAAGTTCTTATTGGGTCGGCAACGCGCATGTGACACCCGTGGGGGGGGGGGGGAGTTGCAGGCGCCCATAGGCTACGGTGTTTGCCACCGACGTGGTATAAAAATAAAAAAAGACGATGTGCCAGAAGGACGACTTTTTGTCTTACCCCATTAAAAAAACCGTTTCCTCTTACCCCACCTTATCTTATGTGTAGGCCGAAAGAATCGTGCGGGTAGAAGATGTTGATATCGTTACTGTAAGTCACTCACATTCCGGGACCATGATTGCACGAGTGCAAAGCCGTCCTTGAAACTTCGGAGGTAAGTTTAGAAGTTCCGTTTCGTTAGAATTGGCTATGTAAAGTTTTCAGAAGGTTCAAGAAAATGCGGATCTTTTTTTTTTATTTCCTATAAATTGTTAATATTTTTTTTAAGCAAGTATGGTGACATGTGTACAGTTTTATGGATGAATAATGCCTAATGCGTTCGTCCGCAATCAGTACAATTAGGGTCACACCAAACCAATCGACGCGGAGTCGGCTTTCGCCGAGTGTTTTACACCACACTATTCGCATTTAGCCGATCGACCGTCTCCGCGGTTGAACACCTGCGTTAAGCAGTCTCAGCCTCCTTACGGCCGTAGAAACGCTCGATCGGCTGCGATTTGCTACCGCAACAGTTGTAAAGCGGCGGTCGGCTCTCCCGTGCTCCGTCCTGCCGTCGAGACGTCAGACAGCACGCGTACAGCCGCTGAGTCCGACGAACAGATAGATAGGACAGCGGGTGATCGGCAATCGTAAATCTCATTTTTGGAGACTAATTGTTAGTAACTAGTTTGAAATTGAACAGACGTGTATGATTACGACAGTATTACTTCGTGTTGTCAGATCTATTGCAGATTTTAATTTGGGTAATAATTCAAATGAATAAATACAGACGCATCAGTAGCTACTTCGGCCGTCATCGGCTCTTTTCGGCCGTCGTCAGCTATGTTCGGCCGTCGAAGACGCTGAACGGCTTCCGCCAGCTCTGATCGGTCCTTATCGTAGGTCCTCGGCCGTGATCGGAGCCGTTCAACTCTTTCCGGCACCGTACGGCGGTATTAGGAGATTTAGGAATGCGAACGTGTGCGTTAGGCTGCAAACGGGGTCGTACGAATGCGAACAGCTTTACGGCAAAACGCCGTTTTCCCGTCGAAAGACGTCGTTTCGCATGGGCTGAGCCGATTTACGATGTCCTCGCTCTTATTGCGTTGACATAAAACTTTTTCCGTACGCGATTAGCCGAAACAGCGTCGACTAGTTTGGTGAGACCCTTAATTAGAAAACAAAATCTGTCAATGTCAATGTCACTCGTGTCATTCATACATTATTTTTTTCTATTTCATTGTACTTGTTGCGAACGAAAGCATTTTAGGCTCTGTTCATCCATAAAACTGCACAAATGTCATTCATTACACTCACTTAAAAAAATATTGTTAACAAATTAAAGGATATAAAAATAAAAGAGCCGCATTTTCTTAAACCTTAAGACGACGGCTATCAGGGAAAAATATGATATTCATACCTTCAGAAAACTTTACATAGCCAATTTTAAATACGCTTGAATTGAGTAAAATAAATACCTAGTTAATATATTATCAGCTAAGGATGACTGTGTACAGACCAAGTACAGACGCCATCAAATCGGACCGGCCAGAGTGTTTACATATATATCTCTGAACAGGGTGCTTAGACAAGTAGCCAATCGCTGACGCTTAATCGTCAATCGTAAACGAAAGGCAGATAGCTGTTTTTGTCGCACTAATATGCAAGAATGACAGAGAGGAAAAACTACAATACGCTACCAAGCGCTAGCGATTGGCAACTTGGCTAAGCATTCTGAACAGGCCTCTATTATCATGGCGTTATACACCGTGTTTTTATTGATTTCCGTTAAATGGGACAGGTTCATCATTTGGCCTTGAAAGTCTATTATATCAGACCATACAAGCAGTGTTAGGAGGGGAGACAGCGTTTCTCATGGCTGTGTAGGCCAATACGGGAGCGACAAACACGACCACAACTCTGACAGATGTAGTGGGCCTGTGGCGAACCGGTGCCGCGCTGATGACGCTTGGCGCGCTTACTAGCGAGTGTCTTAAACCAAACATCGTCATGGATTTTACCTCCATCTAATACCAGTTTGCGCCACTTATCTCTATCCTCGGCAAGCTCTTCCCATTTATGGACCGAGATGTTGAATGCGTGCATATCTCGCTTGGCACAATCTTTATGTCGTAGCATTGGCCGACCAACATTTCTCTTGGCATCAGCTATGGCACCAAGCATGACACGTCGCGGCAAACGAGAAGGTTGCATACGATACACATGCCCCAGCCAGCGTAAGCGTCTCTGCTTCAGCATCGCAAAGAGGCTGGGCAGCTGAGCAATCTCAAGCACCCTCTCGTTCGTTACCTTGTCTTTCCAGTGTATGCCCAAAATGTTTCGGATGCAGCGCATGTGGAAGGCGTTAAGACGACGTTCGTGCTTGGCATACGATGTCCAGGTCTCAGCCCCGTACAAGAGTATGCTCAGGACGCACGTTTGATAAACTATCATCTTGGTTTTCCTGGTAAGGTGTTTATTTTGCCACACTCTTGCACTCAGCTTCCCAAACATCGTTGCCGCCTTTCCGATCCGAACGTCGATTTCTGCATCCGTTGAGAGGTTGCTAGTCACCGTCGACCCGAGGTAGCAAAACTTATCGACTATCTCGAGTGGGGCGCCATCCAACACGATAGTTGGTATTTCCGCACACCCTTGAGCCAGCACAACAGTCTTACGGGGATTGATGGACATAGAGAACTGGGCACAGGCACGTGAAAACTTGTCCATAATGGTCTGGAGCTCAGTCTGCGATTTGGCTACGAAGGCTGCGTCATCGGCAAATAACAAATTATCAACGAATAAATCGTCCCGTTTTTGTTTCGCCCTTAGCAGTGCCACATTATAAAGTTTTCCATCAACCCTCGTATGAAGATGGATACCCTGTTGATCGTCACCAAAGGCAGTTTTTAACATTAACGAGAAGAATATAGCAAACAGGGTGGGCGCCAACACACAGCCTTGCCGAACACCTCGACGCATAGGGAATGAGTCAGATGTGGTACCGTCAAACACAACTGCACCCCGCATACCCTCATGAAATGACTTCACAAGACTCAATAATTTTGGTGGGCATCCAATGTGTTCTAGTACGGAGTAAAGCCCGCCCCTGCTGACGGTGTCGAAAGCCTTATTTAGGTCAACGAACGCAACAACAAGGGGCGTCCTCTGCTCCCTGCATTTTTCTTGAATCTGCCGAAGTGTAAATATCATGTCCGTTGTAGAACGCTGGGCCCGGAACCCACACTGGCTTTCGGGATATACGCGATTGGCAAGCTGCTGTAGCCTTAAAAGCACTACCCGACCAAATAGCTTGCCCACTATACTAAGGAGAGAGATACCCCGGTAATTGTTACAGTCACCGCGATCCCCCTTTCCCTTGTACAACGTGACGATGTTAGCATCGCGCATATCCTGTGGGAATGTTCCTACGTCCCAACATTTCAACAACAGTTCATGCAGAATTGGACCCACACATTTAAGTTTTATGATGTCGGCTTGAGTACCATTACTGCCAGGACTCTTTCCGCATTTAAGCTGCTTTAAAGCTTGGTGAAACTCCTCTATAGAAGGTGGCGCTTCTAATTCAAACCAAGTTGCTAATTTCGGCGTGTGTAATAAGGCCTCTGAGTCAATAGCAATTGGATGCGAATAAAGATTGGTGTAGTGTTCCACCCATCGTCCAAGTTGACGACAGCTATCAGTAATGATAGTACCGTCCACTTCTTTAAGAGGAGCTGATTTTTTAGGCATTGGACCTAAAACCTGCTTAATACCCGAGTAAAGACCGCTAAAATTGCCGACGTCAACGCACTTTTGAATATTTGTGCACAGATACGTCCAGTACACATTTGCAAAGTGACGTGCATTTCGTTGGAAATTTGACGAGGCGATCCTAAGATTTTCACGTGTTACAAGAGTAGGCTTCATGCGATGTTTTAGTGCGGCTTCACGCTTGGAGTCGAGAAGAGGTTTTAATTGCTCTGAGTATTCTGCGAACCAGTCCTGAGTTTTGCTTTCCTGGTAGCCAAAAACCGAGCAGGCAGTGTCTGTCAAAAGCGCTTTGACCCTCCCCCACATGTCGCCTATTTGTGCATCGTCACACCAGGTTGAACGCGCGCTGTTTACCAACTCACCAAATTTACTCACCATCTCGTCATTCCTGGTATTCAGAACATTGACTTTCTTCTTACCAGGTGGCCTGGACGAATGAATTTCTTTCTGTGAGAAGGCAACGCGCGCCACCACCAAGGAGTGATCGGTGTCGCATTCCGCACTGTGAAAGGTTCTGGTGTGGAGGGTTTCACGTAGGTCTTTCTTTCTGGAGAGGATCATATCTAGCTGGTGCCAGTGCCCCGAGCGAGGGTGTTTCCATGAAACTTTGCGAGTCAATTTGCCCTTAAAGTACGTATTGGTGACACAAAGTAGGTTTCTAGAACAAAACTCCAGCAGGCGCTGACCATTTCCGTTTTGTTTACCGATACCATGTTCACCAATACAGTTCGGCCACGCATCATGATCCTGCCCAACTCTGGCGTTGAAGTCACCTAGAATATACAGGCGATCAGAAAATTTTACACTGCGCACTGTCTCATGAAGCTGCCCGTAAAAACGGTCCTTGGCCTCGTCCGTTGATGGGAGTGTCGGAGCGTATGCGGAGATGACCGTCATATAACCACTGGTTGTGTTAATACGCAACACCATTATACGCTCAGAAACGCCACGAGGCATTTCGATTGCTTTTAGCAAATCATTACGAACGGCAAAGCCAACACCGTGCTCACGAACAGCATCAGCCTCCTTACCCCTCCAGAAGAAAGTGTATTGCGCCTCGCGCAGTGAGCCTTCATCAGGTAGCCTGGTTTCTTGTAGAGCCGCTATCGAAATGTTCAGCCTTTCCAATTCCATACTAATTACAGCCGTCTTTCGCAGGTCACATGCGTTGCTGTTGCTTGAACCTCCCACGGTGTCCGGGAGGCCTGTCCTCATAGTACGGACATTCCATGACGCAATGCGCATGGATAAGCATGTTCCGTTGTTGTTAAATTTGGACTGATTTATAGCAGGTGATTTACATTACGACACCGGTCGTCTAGTTGAAAGCTAGTGCTCCCTACACCCACAAGGAGCAGACCGGCACCGAGGCGGATCGGTACCTAACTGGCCGGGGGCTGCCCGGCTTAAGCGGGCGGTAACTGATCAGTGGGCCTACGATGGACCCTCCCACTGTCAGGAGTGACCCCTAGCGTCCAAACTTACGCCTATCTGTTTGGACTTATAACTGGTCACTGCCACTCCCCGTATTGTTTTCCACGTGGCTAGCCATCGTGGGTGAAGTTTCCTCTCCACAGACACTGCATCGCCTGGGACGCAAATGAAGAGACACAGGGTTGCCCAAGACCTGTGACCCTCTCTCGACCTCACCGACTGGGTCCGCGGGAAAGACAAGTCAATACGCGCGGAGTCGGATCGGCTGCAGGTGCATGACGGCTGGCACCGAGCCGGGTTTTGTTCCAAGTTTTCCTTCTCTGGTGCTATCTCTTCCGTTGAACAGCAGGAGGACCACGCGCAGGCGAGACAAGCCGGGGAACAAAGGTGTTATTCGCTCCCTCCCCTCCCAACAGACAGGTTACTTGGGACATTAATAGAAGTTGCCTAGTATATCGGCTTTTGTTTAAATCGTAAAAAAAATTTTTTTCATAATAATTGAAATGGCAAGTGTGAGATAACCTTAAGAATAATATCTCAGGTGACTGACGGCACATGTCAAAATAAGTTTCATTAGGATGTAATAAAGGTTGCAATACACTTGTTCAGTCATTAAACTTATTTTTTTAATAACTCAATAACAGTAAGAGTTAAGGCAGGTACTAGTTTCTTAGACAAATTGATTATTTTTGACTTAAATAAGCTTCCCTTTAATTTAACGGAAATCAATAAAACACGGTGTATGCCGTGTAGTGACTGCAGTAAGAATACTTTTATCACCGCCCCAACTCTTCCCATAACGTGAGAGTTGACTAAAGGATCGAAGTGAATATTCCCTGAAAAATCATTTATACGAGAACAGTCAATATTCCTTTTTACGAGATTGATGATGGGCAGCAGCATCAGCATAGTGGATATACTGTGATCGCCAACCCGCTCGCCCAGCGTAGCGATTATACTATGATGACGCTGCTGCCCATCATCAATCTTTTATCAAATAGTGGTCAGTGACACTTCAATCCCTTAGTCGACTCTTACGACACCCACAGGAGGAGTTGGGAATAGTTAAAGTTCGTTATAAGTTAATTTCTAAACTTATAACAACCATCTTGATTTTTTCCGTATTTCGTGGTAGATTTTTCGTTGACGAAAATTACTTTCTTTTCTGTTTGTTTCGGTTTTCCTTTGCAAGTGAATGTTGCAGTAAAGAGCAGGTTTGTCAGGACCCATGCGATTTCTATGATGCTTATTAAGGATCCTCCCAAGCAGAGACTGAATATTCCACCGAGGTTCGCTGTAAATAAATTATTAAATTAAATAAATGCTGAATTGGGGACCGTTTTGTGGCATAATTTGTTTCTTGTCTTTTTAAATGTGTATCTTACCTTAAGTCATGTGTCACAAATAAATATTTTTTCTTTCTTTCTTTCTTTCTTTCTAAATAGCGCCACACTATGCAATTCACATTCACGCTCGTTTTGTGGGCACAAAGGCGAGGATAATATACAGTGTGGTACCATGAGCCAGGCTTTCATGAAAATGGATAATATTACTGGCAATCGTTTTCAAGTATTAAGAGTTGACAAATATTTAAATTAACTGTACAGTTAATATTATTTCCTTCGAACGATCAATGTTTCGCATGTCCTGCTTAGTTGTCAAACGCTGTGAGTGGCTGCGGACTATCATTGTTAATCCTAAACTTGGCAGAATTTTAAAAAATCGTGCGTCTCCTTGCCGCTGTGTAGAGAAAAAAATTGTGTTTTTAAAAAATAGAAAAAGTGGGTCAAAGAGTATCTTATTTTTAAGATACACTGCCAAGTTAAGGGTACACTAACTAACGATTCATAATGAAGTACGTTGCTTCACACTGAACTTTTCGTAGAAAATTAACAACGTTTAAAATTAGAATTTTTCATTAAAAAATGCTCACGGGTTGGCTAAAAATCTGCATCTCAATTTTTATTTAATTTATTTTTATTTCAAAAGCATGCCATTTACAAGCCGGCATGTTTACACACTGTATATATAATAGAAAATTAAGACCGCCTGTTACTGCAACAAACGCGTCATCATAAAAATGCCCGAAATTTGCCTATTTCGGAGTTTGCGGTAGGGCCCCTGTTTTTACCTAGGTATATAATTCTTACCAAATTAAACAAAAGGTAGATAGAGTATACCTAACATTTGATCCCACGTGTAGATGACCTCTCTCCTATATTTCATGCAGGTTGTGGACGCGTAGTGGACGGCTAGTTTGGAGTAACTCTGGTTCTCGGTGCTGGAAGAGTAACCAGGATGTCTAGCGAAGTTTCCAATCGCTAGCGCTTGGTAGCGTATCGTAGTTTTCCCTCTCTGACACTCTTGCACATTAGTGCGACAAAGACAGCTAGCTGCCTTTTGTTTAAGATTGACGATTAAGCGCTAGCGATTGGCAACTTGGCTAAGCACCCAGAAATACGAATGAATACACATCATTTCCAGACGTTTATCGCCCACTGCTGCTCTTCCTGTGCGCCACTGGTCACGGTCCTGTGCTAACCTGGTTTTGCTGGTGGTAGGACCTCGTGCAGGGTCCGCCCGGATAGCTACCACCGGTAACCTATTGAACTTTTGAAAATCCTTTGTCCGATTTTCACTTGTCCGAAAACGGTTCCTCGAATTTTTATAATCCATGTACATTGTTTACCATATTTTTTGAAATGGTCCTCGTTTTCTATCCCACATCAACATTTTCCCGAATTTCGATAACCAGAAGAACGGTTGCCAAATTTATTATTTGACAACCGATTTGTTAACCATGTTTTCATAAATCCGATGCTAAGCGAAATCGAAATGTCATTTTACCTTATATCAGTAACCAGAACAAAGGTTGCCAACATTTTTATTTGACAATCGATTTGGTAACCACCTTTTCATAAATCGGAAATGTAATTTTCCCTTATATCAATAACCAGAAGAACGATTGTCGGACAAGTGAAAATCGGATAAGGGATTTTCGAAACTTCAATAGGTTACCATCGATGCTATGTCGATGCTACGTGTAATTGAAATATCATTTTTAATCCTAATGTTCATTGTAATAAATATTGTTTTCCCTACTACTCGAACTGTCAATTTTCACTGCGCCTACTTTTATCATGTCCGAAATTTCATTCAAAAAGGCATTTTAATAACAACATGCAAAACATTTGAACAACAGGGTGATTGGTTAAAAAAAATGTTCAAGTAAACCAGGGTAAAACCGACGTGGATTTGTTAGGTTTCGAAGCTAGGGCGGAGTGAATGGCGTAGTCTTTAAATAGTTAAGTATTTTTAATCAATTGTTTACACGACCTCATACTTGCAAAACCAAAAAAAGGGGGGACGGGGGGGCGAAGCCCCCCACCAGGGGGGCTCGGGGGGCGAAGCCCCCCGCATTAAAAAAGAAATAATCTGAACCTCCCATACCTTAACCTGGATAGGTTCGTTAGGTACCTTTTATCCCTTAGAGCGGAAATAGAAGCCCCGCGCAGCGGGGCTTCGTCGACCGGTTCCCAGGTCAAAATTGCTCACTTAAATTCTTTGGACAACAGGGCGAATTATTTAGTAATAGTTAAGTATAAGGAATAAAAAAATATTTTTAAAGTTAGTTAAAGGTAGGTAATCACTTTTAGTACATTAAATAGTAGGAACATCACCATTATGCACAATAATTTTTCGATACATATACATAAGACACGAAAATCATTAGGACAAACAATATTCAGGAACAACCAAGTTAGGATTAACAATTTCGGCATAACAAAAATATGCGCAACAATGTTTATGCCATTCATTTTTCGGCGTAAAGTTATTATGCGACAATTTTTTCGGAATAAAAACATTATGCCACCCGATATAGACCCCCTCCCGGGGCAGATCCGAGTCGGTTAGGTTAGAAGACTAAGGCGGGAGCTTTGCTTTTTTTTGCTTTTGGAGTCTTAGTCTTTTGATATAAGGGGAAAATTAATATCTCGGTCTGAATACTTGACGCCACAAAAAGTAGTTGGCAATAAATACTTCGGGATTTTAACAAGTGTTTATTCGAAATAATGAATTCGATTGTTTGATAGGGGGGGGAAATAATACTTCGGTCAAAATACTTTATGCCAAAAAAAGTAGTTGGCAAATGATACTTCGGAATTTTTACGAGTGTTGATTCGAATCATAAGCGAAATAAAATTGCTGCTAATTGAGAAAGGGGGTAAATAATAAACAGGGAAACGTACTTTCGGGCAAACAAAATTTAGGCCAATTAATAAAATGGGAAACGTTTTCGGGATACTAATATTCGACATTAAAATTTTCGACTTTATGATAGGTAACCGCTACCACCATCTTACCCGTTAACCTGCCGCTAAATAGTTAGTACTGTGTTTCGGTTTGGGGGTAAGATAGCCGGTGTAATTACTGGCATCGAGGCAATCCATCTAAGTCCTCAGGGTAGGCAGTGCATAGGCGATTTTTTTGGTGACAATGTCCATTGGCCTCAGTTCCCGCTTTCCATCAGATCGACTGAGAGGTCACCTCTCTACGCAGATCTACTACTCTAAGTGCAGATCCGCGCCTGCAGGCAGCGTGATGGCAAGTGAACCAAAAGGTTAACAGATTGGTAGCCGCTTTCAGACAGGAGAAGCGCAGGGCGTCCGCTCGATGGGTGGACGATATCCGAAAGAGTACGGGTCACATTTGGATGAGGTTAGGAATACACATAATTAAATTATATTTCACGCAGGTTTCTCACTTTCTTTAAGTCGAAGTGTGACTTACGCCGTGGGTTTTCTGGCCGGCGGCCGATGGATACGCGTCGACCGCCGGTCGCCGGCCAGAAAACCCACGGCCTTACATATCGGCTGTCAAACTCAGCAACAAAGCAATCATTGGCATAGTTAGATTGCTTTTTTTAGTAATTTCAGAAATAAAATGTACGTAACTATATGCACCTAAGTAAGTATCTACGTTACGTACGGAGTCAATTTGCGTATGAACTCTAACGTAGGGTCGTACTGCACGTAGTCGCAAGTTTGGTAGCAGTCGTTCATGCGTATGAGAGCGTGCATGTCCGCGAAAGTCAGCTCTGTTGAGAAAAAATATATAAAAGAGTAAATTAGTCATGTCATTACTTTAAAATTTGCTTTATTTTTCTTCACGTAATAGAATAAATAAATATCTTGGGGCATCTTAGAAATATCGACACGGTAAGCTCAATTAAGGCTTGTTATATGGGTATCTACCAAGCGACGATATATTAAAATGGATAGATACATATAGAGACTTTAGTACATAGACAGCCTTTAATAACCAAAGAACAAATATTTGTGATAAATAGATACACAAATAATGTCCTCGCCCGGATTCGAAACCGAAACCTCCAGCTTCGTGGGCAGGGTCACTACCAACTACGCAACCGAGGTTGACAAAACGTATTGAAAAAATAAAAGTTGTTTAATATTCGTGTTAAACGGCCAGGAGTGCTTTTTTCGGTAGCGCTAGTTCGTAACACTCAGTTCATTTGATATGATTACCGACATCCATGCTGAAAAAGCCCACTTTCAACACTTGTATCATTAATATCTATTAAAATGTACTCGTGTATCGCATGACACAAAAGATCTTTATGAAAAATATGGATTAAACACTTTGCAGATTGATCGATTTGCGAAGATACTTTTTGTACAGGTAGCTGACACTTGCTTGGAACAATTAATGTGGCCTGACTAAAGTACCTGTCTCAGAGTTTTCCCTATAAGTTTTTTGTTGTATTCTCGCCATTTTTTTTCTGCAACTCGATCAAACATGCCTATTTTGCGTGGTCCCAACGCTGGCCCAGTACTTGTTGGGGACTTCACATACATCCTTGAATTTCTACGTAGATATATGCAAGTTTCCTCTCTCAATGTTTTTTTTTTTCACCGTAAAGCGCTTGTGAATATCAAATTATATTTCGTACATAACTTTTTTGAAAGAATCATTTGCACGACCCGTGGATTGAACTTCCCTATAAATATTTTTGCGCCGTGTGGTGACGGCAGTAAGAATACATTTGTCACCACCCCAACTCCTCCTGCGGGTGTCGTAAGAGTCGACTGAGGGATTGAAGTGTCACTGACCATTCTACAAGATTGATGATGGGCAGCAGCGTCATCCTAGTGGACACATTACTGCGATCGCCAATCCGCTTGCCCAGGGTGGCGATTATGGGTATTTACCTCCTAATGCGTCTATACGCATAGTTAATAGGAGAGGCCTACGTCCAGCAGTGGACTAACATAGGCTGATGATGATGACGATAAGTATTTTAAGCCTTTCATTTTGTGGTTCCGCTGACAGACGATGTTTAGTACAAAATAAATTTAACGACCACCCTAACCCTTCGGATGCGTAATAGGAAGTGGTTACAATATCACGTGACGAGGGTTTGACTCGACGATATTTATTAAAAACACACTGTTGTGAGCAGAGTACATATTACACCGCGCGCCAGTAGAAAACGAAAAAAAATGTAAACAAATATGGCTGACTATCAATAGCCTGTCTTTGACACATATCGTCGTGAACGAACTTATAGTCAGAAACCTCTCTTTCATATCAACCGCAGTGGCACAGCTTATGCTAAGAAGTGTTTCATTAAAAGGGCGTTCGGGTGTATGACCAGAGATTTAATCATATTGACATATTCCTTGAAAATGTTTGCTGGTTTAAACGTTTATCTTTGCAATGTATCACGGTTAGCTAGTTATAGATATTCGTGTTGTTTAGGTTTGTAAGTATTATTATTAAGGAAAATGTAAGTCTGCAAATTAAGTGCCTCAATACTATGTTAATGTATACATACGAGACTGCTTGTTTCTCATTAAATAAAATAAATAAATATCGAGAACTAGCTTTTGCCCGCGGCTTCGCACGCGTAGATTTTGGACTTCTATGAAAAAAAATGTTATCAACCGACTTCAAACAAGAAGGAGGTTACCATTTCGATTGTATGTAGTTATATATTATGTATTATGCATGTAACACGGTTTCCTGCAAATAGTGAATCCTATTTTGTTTTTAACCGACTTCAAAAAGGAGGAGGTTTACAATTCGACGAAATCTTTTTTTTTTTTTTATGTATGTTCCCCGATTGCTCAAAGACGCGTGGACCGATTTGGAAAATTCTTTTTTTGTTTGAAAGGGTATACCTTCTAGTTGGTCCCATTGTCGTCCGGTCCATATCTGATGATGGGATCCTGGAGAAATCGAGGGAACTCTTCAAATGTTGTAGGCACACATGACATTTTTCATTTATTTTCGAAAGCCAATCAAGTATTTGCGTCTAGTTATGAACGTCTTAAGTCGGTGAGCTGATGATGGAAGGTACAACTCCTTAGAGATTAGGAGTTGGGCAATAATTCTTTAAATATAACACGTTTCATGGTTTTTAGAAGCTATTCCAGTATTTGCCTTTAGGTGGTCATAGGCTCATGTTGGTGAGCTGATGATGGAAGGTACAACTCCTTAACGATTAGGAGTTAGAGGATAATTCTTTAAATATAACATATTACATGTATTTTGGAAGCTATTGAAGTATTTGCCTTTAGGTGGTCATAGGCTCATGTTGGTGAGCTGATGATGGAAGGTACAACTCCTTAGCGATTAGGAGTTGGGCAATAATTCTTTAAATATAACACGTTTCATGGTTTTTGGAAGCTATTCCAGTATTTGCCTTTAGGTGGTCATAGGCTCATGTTGGTGAGCTGATGATGGAAGGTACAACTCCTTAACGATTAGGAGTTACATGATAATTCTTTAAATATAAAATATTACATGTATTTTGGAAGAGATTCAAGTATTTGCCTTTAGGTGGTCATAGGCTCATGTAGCTGATGATGGAAGGTACAACTCCTTAGCGATTAGGAGTTGGGCAATAATTCTTTAAATACAACATATTTCATGTTTTTTTAAGCTATTCGAGTATTTGCCTTTAGGTGGTCATAGGCTCATGTTGGTGAGCTGATGATGGAAGGTACAACTCCTTAGCGATTAGGAGTTGGGCAATAATTCTTTAAATATAACACGTTTCATGGTTTTTGGAAGCTATTCAAGTATTTGCCTTTAGGTGGTCATAGGCTCATGTTGGTGAGCTGATGATGGAAGGTACAACTCCTTAGCGATTAGGAGGTTGGGCAATAATTCCTTAAATATAACACGTTTCATGGTTTTTGGAAGCTATTCCAGTATTTGCCTTTAGGTGGTCATAGGCTCATGTTGGTGAGCTGATGATGGAAGGTACAACTCCTTAACGATTAGGAGTTAGAGGATAATTATTTAAATATAACATATTACATGTATTTTGGAAGC
>JALPQI010013733.1:0-26227 GCA_025490895.1 Thaumatotibia leucotreta | reverse complement strand
AAACCGATTTATTCCTAAGATGGATAAGATTATAATAATATTTAGAGAGCAGAATATAGGTACTAGGATATTTTTTTTTGGATTGGTGCTCGCTAAATAAATCAGTTAAATTATAATTATAGTAATGTAAATAGGTACGTTTTTAAAAGGTTCACAATACAGAACAGTTCGAAGTATAACCGAAAACCTTCATTTACCTACGTAAATAAAGAGATTTATTTACGTGGGGAAAAGCGCCTTTAGTATTTTTTGCTATGGTGTATTTTGGAATACACGGTAATTCAAGCCACAAAAGTAGCTTTAAAAATATGAGTACCTAGTTTTTAAAGTAATATGTACATGATACTGATAATTCAAGCCACGAAAGTAGCTCTATAAAAATATGAGTACCTAGTTTTTAAAGTAATATGTACATGATACTGATAATTCAAGCCACGAAAGTAGCTCTATAAAAATATGAGTACCTAGTTTTTAAAGCTACTTCTGTGGCTTAAATTACCATGTTTTACAAAATACACATAATAAGAAATACCTACTAAAGGAGCGTTTCCCAAACGCAAATTGACCAAAGTTAATAAAACGCTTAAGCATAATTTCTGTAAGGGTCTCTCGAGGGCTGTCAATCTGATTTCATCCCCGGAATTGAAAAGGACCGGACCTCTAAGGGCTTTGGGAGTGAATTGGCTTTTCCTGCTGATGCTTAACGACCTGTATTTGCAGTTTTTTCGATCGACAGTTTTTATTTTATTTTAGCTTTAAATACATTTTATTTTTACAATTTTTCAAGCTAATTCGTCAGTAAAATCCAAAAAAATATGAAATTTCTGAACAAATATGGCTGACTTTCCATAGCATTTGACGCCCAGGACACAATATATGTCGTGAAATAGTAATACTACAATAATTTATAATAATTATTATATAAATTATTCCAATTTAATAAAAAAGATAAACATTTTTGAAATTGGGACCAAAATGTTATAAATATGCCAAATTGTCCCAGGTGTATCCGTAATCAAATACATCTGCTGAAGGTTCACAAACCGAACCGATCGTAAAAATATAAATACATTTCTGTATTTCCTCAAAAGAAAAGGTCGCATCCGAGGTCGGTCGGCAAAAACCAGATATAAATATGTTGCAAGTACGGAAAAATGTTGCCCTACTTATTTTGTCATGCTTTTAAGAGACTGCGCTGTGTTAGATTTTTCAGAGTTGAGTGTATGAAACGTCGGTAAAACCAACAATGTTTGGAACTATTTTGTTTTCAAAGAGTCATTTTCAAAAATTATTTTTGTGGCATAATTTTTCTTCTATTATGCCTAAGGTATAATAATAAGTACAGCTACTCATTTTTGCAAAATGTATATTTATGGTGGTGGCAATTACTATATGAGGCCTAATACAGATTTATTTTTATGTGACAAAGGTAGACACTGGAGCTCTCAGCCCATCTATCTGATGGAAAGCAGGAACTGAAGCCCATGGACATAGTGATAAAAAATTGCCTAATTATGCGCTGCCTACCCTGAGCACTTAGATGGATTACCTCTATGCCAGTAATTACACTGGCTATCTTACCCCCAAACCGGAACACAGTACTATCTATTTAGCGACAGGTTATTAGCGGGTAAGACGGTGGCAGCTATCCGGGCGGACCCTGCACGAGGTTGGACCACACTCACACTGGTCCATATAACCTTTTTGAAAATACAAATGCTTATTTACAAAATGCCTAATTGCCTATAGATATTATTATAGATCTACATTGATTTGAGGACTGTGACTTATAAATCGGTCTTGGACGTCGGACATTACCTACGTCGGGCACTCAGTGGCATCCAAAAGGTTAACCTAACATGGTGATTTACCATTAGTATGATTTAAAATGTAATTTCATGTTTCTCTGCGAAAATTACATTTGCAAACAGTGCCGAAATATCTTGAGTTAGGAAACATTTTACTTTAAACCCTACTAGTAATATTGAGACCCGTTCCAAAGGATAAAAAGAGTAAAAGCAATCATGTCACCTATATCACTTCATCAGCCTATCTCAGTCTACGGCTGGACGTAGGCATCTCCTATTAACTGTAAGGAGTTAAATATAATGTAATAATTAATTATATAAAGCGTACTTGATTTTGGCAATAATTCTGTGTATGATTAGTTGATCAATGACTAACTCTACTCCTTCCGGTAGCGCCACTGTCGTGGTCCACTGTTTCGCGCCAATATGGCAGTTGGGGCGTCACCGGACGAGGGACAGATTGGCATTCGATTCTTGGTCGAGGTCGAGAGCGGTCGTACCTTTACTGATTCACTTGTATTTTCACGTGTAACTTTGTGAGCCTAATTAATACTTTAAATTGTATGTAGAGAAAGTGCATAATAATAAATTGATAATTGTAATATTGTAGTGTTTTACATTATTCTCCCGCGTGTTTCCAACATAACTATGCGTGTAGCGTGTAGACGCATTAAGAGGTAAATGCCCATAATCGCCACGCTGGGCAAGCGGATTGGCCATCGCAGCAACGTATCCACTATGATGACGCTGCTGATCATCAATCTTCTATCAAAGATAGGTCAGTGACACTTCAATCCCTTAGCAGGGCCGGATTTAGAGGTTGAGAGGCTTCGGGGCAACAAAGGAGTGGAGGCCCCCTGGCCCCGAATTATAATCCAACTGAAAAAAATTGTCTACTATAAACAATTTTTTTCAGTCAAGTTTTTCAATATGTAAATATTTTTATGTGGAAACAAGTATAGATTATTATATTATTTATCAAAAATTATAATAAAAGGAATAAATAAATAAAAGGTCAAAGAGCTTTTGATGGTTACAAGAAAAAGAAAGAAAACTCACACTAGCCTCTTGCAAGGTAGAACAGCGAAAGAAAACTTTCTATAAGTGAAAACAGCGTAAAAAATTGACTAGTGTTTACTAGTTGGAATTTGAAAACATTTTTTTTCGAAATTCTGTTGCCCCCCCTAAATCCTGCCCTGTCTTACTCGGCTCTTACGACACCCGCAGGAAGAGTTGGGGTGGTGACAAATGTATTCTTACTTACACACGATTAGGGAATCCACGGTAGAAGCAATCATGTTCTTGATGTTATATCTATGTAACCTTCTATTGTTGTTGTTTGCCTCCTCACGTGGTAAATACTATAATGGCATCAGCAATTTAAGCACAACAATCTGCTATTTCCTGCCCGGAACAATTTGATGCCGACTTTATGTGTGGGTGTCTGTAACTAAGGACTCACTTGTGATAACAATGTACAAACGGATTGGATGAAGTTTAGGGCCCAATTTTCTGTTTAAATACTGTCACAGAATATATAAAGATACTGTGTCCTTCTCAATTTTTATGAAGAATATTATTGAGCGAGAAACGTTCAACCCAAAAGATAAATAGCAATGGCATGAATTTAAATAAATCGTTTAGTTCATTGACTTTGTAAAAAGGTTATAGTCTTAGTTACGTTCTAAATAAATGTGATTTTATTTATTAGACACATTAAACATACTACTTTCAATACATGTACAAACAATAATAACAAAGATCAGACAGGTTTTAAGTAAAAATGCTAACCAAAACAAGTGTGTTCAGTATGACTAAAAAGAGAGAATGGAAACATCATAAAAGTATCTTAAATTACTATATAATTTTTCACTAGGTGGACAGTAGGTAACAAAAATAGATGCAAAGATACCATTACCATTGTAAAACGAAATATTGAACAACTATGAAAAAATATTTAAAAAGGCGATTTAGTTATATGTTTTTTTTTAAAGATGCATAACCCGTGTTTGTTTTTTTCTACAAAAATCTGTAGGTATGAGTATGTACCTAATCTTTAAAACACGATATTGCAATTCTATGTCCTGCTTTTCTGTATGTAGACGGCGACCGGCGATAGCCTCGTCTCATTCTTAAGCCCGAAATATTTCCTAAGATCACACGGAAAGTATTCTTTTTAATAATAAAAGATTGGATGGATACCATGCAATATACAAGGAAGTAAGCGACGAAAGAATGCGGAAAAGTTAGGAAGGTAACAATTTGACATTAAGCATGAATGTAGTATGCGGAAAACGTGATATTTCGGTCTTGAAAAATTCAATTTGTCGTTATCTATAACAGGGATCTTGTTGTCAATTATGGTGTTGTTTTAACCGATTTCAAAACCGAGATTATTGGGACCAAGTCGGGGTCTTGGAGTTGATTTTTTTTTAATTTTTAAATTTGTTGATTATCACATGAATGTGGCGGCGTGATTTAATAAATTCTGCTGACCTAAAAATAGGACGTTGGGGCTTACAAGTTAAGAGTATATTTATACTTTATTTATTTATTTAAACCTTTGGGAAACAAACAGCCATAACAAAACATGTAGATAAAACAGATTACACATACACAAGCCACACAGTTTCCACTAATGAGTAGTAACAGTTATGTTACTCAGAAACTAACAGTACCTATTAGATTTTAAATTACATGCAAACTTAATTAACTAGGAAGTATATACTACAAAAGTGATCCTTATTTTTTAGCTTAACTCAATGCTGACCTATATCTCTGACGATATTGTACCATACGTTTCCTAGAGTAATCGTCACGGACCCCAGCGCTGCAATTGGATAATCGCGAGGAATCATATACAATTGCACTCCGTGATTTACAATTGTTCCGTGTCCATGCGAGACTGAGCTGTTGGAGGAAGGATGGTCATAAATGCAATGATTCAGTTACCTACCACAAGCGACCGTCATTCTCAGCTATGTTATTCTCTTATTCACACATTCGACGCTGCGTTCGTCAACGAGCTCGACGTCGAAAAATCTAAAATCCTAGCTGTTTGATTTGACATTAGGAATCTGGCTGTGAGCGAGGTTGTGGGCGAGTTCGTCGCTGTTTTTCGTTAGAGAATACGACGTTCGTACATTAAACGTCAAACTCTCGACGCAGTGTAGTTTCAGCTCACGCCGGAATTCGTCGCCGAGCGCTAGTGTCGTTTAAAGTACATTAGTGAATACCGTTTTTAGGCTCGACGCTGCTGCAGCGCTGACACAGCGCTGACAGCAAGACGGTTTCCTTAGTGATTAACACTGCTGTAGGAGGAAGGATGGTCATAAATGCAATGATTCAGTTACCTACCACAAGTGATCGTCATTCTCAGTTCATAAGCACTGTGTGCTGACTAGGGAAGAACTTGGTAATGGGTAAATTTATTTCGTGCGGTTTGTAAATGCCCGTTTCACGAAACATCATCATCATCATCAGCCTATGATAGTCCACTGCTGGACGTAGGCCTCTCCTATTAACTATGCGTATAGACGCATTAGGAGACAAATGCCCATAATCGCCACGCTGGGCAAGCGGATTGGCGATCGCAGTAATGTGTTCCCTATGATGACGCTGCTGCCCGTCATCAATCTTTTATCAAATAATGGTTAGTGACACTTCAATCCCTTAGTCGATTTTTACGACACCCGCAGAAGGAGTCGGCCAATACGAAACACACGTTTCACGAAACACTTGTTGGCATATGATGGTATACTCCATTTCAAATATGGCCCGATGCCACTTCAAAGTTTTATGTGGCATCGGGCCATGGTATTTGAAATGGAGTATACCACGTCTAATCATTTGTCGGCATTGCCGTCACGTTCTAACAAGTACGCAAGTGGGAAAGTGACGCGTAGCCCGATAAATAGATAAAACAGGACCATCATAAGCCACTTGGATGTTTTCCTGTTTGAAAAATAAATATTTTTCTGCCCTCCGGCCGGCAAACAACACATTACCGACCGCTGCGCTAAACTAAGTTGCTGCCTGCCGGCTCCGTTGGGCAGAAAAATAGTATACACACCTCGGCCGTTAAATGGGAAAGCCTCGGATCACATGTTTGTAGGCCTTGGCTTCGCCTCGGCCTACAAAAACACGTCATCCGAGACATAGAATAAGGGTAATAATTTTTTTTTTCTTAAGGTAACATTTTTTGAGTAAATCGCTCCAGAATAAAATAAAAACCGGCCAAGTGCGAGTCGGACTCGCGCGCGAAGGGTTCCGTACCATTATCAATTTATTATAAAAAATACAGTTAAATCAACCTACCTCAAAAACTATAAGAGATAATTTAATCAAACCAAAAATCATTGATAGAGTTTATTAATGTGCATAACATATATGTTTTTTAGAATTTTATATCGCGTAGTTTAAAAAATAGAGGGGGGGGGGACACTTTTTTCAGACTTTGAGAGCTGATATCTCGAAAACGATTCGCTTAAATAAAAATGTGATTTATAAACCTTCATATCATTTTCAAAGACCTTTCTATTAATACCCCACACACTTATATACAACTAAAAAAAAAATTCTATCCCTCAGTTACATGTATGGAGGGCCCCCACCCTAATGGTTTTTTTTATAATTTAATATCATAATCCTATAGCGGTTCATACAACACATATCCTTACCAAATTTCGTTACTGTAGCATTTATAGTTTCCGAGTAAATCGGCTGTGACAGACGGACAGACGGACAGACGGACATGACGAATCTATAAGGGTTCCGTTTTTGCCATTTTGGCTACGGAACCCTAAAAAAATGTGCCTTCCTCTAACTTTTGATCCATGGGTCCAAAAAATATGAAAAAAAATAATGATTAGTGGGCTCAGGTATAGAATATTAAACACTAAAACTATTTCGATCATAATTTGTATAGCCGTTTTTGAATAACTACGGAACCCTCCACTGAGCATGGCTGGACATGCTCTTGGCCGGTTTTTTTTTAATTTCGAAAAACATACGCAGCAATTTCTACTCAATTGTTACAACGCTTAAGATACCACTTAGCTCTCACTTAAGACGAGCCATTCTTTATAGGTTGTTTATTTAAGAGGATATTGGTTTCTTCCCGTCCTTTCGGTGGATCCAAGACAAAGTAAACGCTACACCGATGATAGCGTAAGCCAATCTGAGTTATTCGAGTTTGTTTGATGTTTGGCGTCGGTATAAAAATCGTTAGACATTTGGGTTGCCTAAAATTCGGAAGGCTTCTGAGGAAATTGAAATGTGCGTAAGTTGTTGTTAGAAAAGCTAAGATGGGAGATTATTTCGAAGACGAACGGGATTATTTTTTTATCTATATAATTTAAGCCCTCGTATGCCGAAACGTGGATCCGCGTACGGAAAAACTATAAGATATAAATATTGGCGGTACACGAGAAGTTAATTTTGTTGTCATAATCCCATCATATGACCCCGACTTGATACAAACGGGATCATCTCGGTTTGTTTAGAAGTTGGTACGGTCGGCTCTAATAATATCGACACTGGAAATTTCAAATGTCGTAAGGGACAAAGGTCCACTTTTCAGGAGAGCCAAAAAACAACAATCAAAATTAAAAAAAATCGTAACTTGTGAAATATTCATCCGCATTAGATGGTTCTTATATGTATACGATTTTGATCATTATGCCTTTGACATACGTACCGAAATATATACATATTAGACGTGACGTACCTACAATAATAATGATCGAAATCGGTTGGCACGATATTGAGTTATTCGTCCATTTGTTGTGCACATGCTTAATGCAAATGTAAGACTTATATATTATGGTTTTCTTATGGATTTAACAGTCAGAACTGGACCAAATTAACCGTTTCAGTGCGTGTCATGAACTCATGAATGTTTTTAACGAATGGCGTATGACACGATAGGCGTATCATCATATTCTATGACGTATGGCACGCTTGGCGTATTATGAAAAAATTGTTCGCTACCATAATAGATAAATGTTTTTGAAAATGGAACACCTAATGAATCGGTTAAAATGCGACCAATCGATAAGCATCAGCCTTTCAAATAAAAAAAGATACAGCAATATCGGTTGACCGAGTCGAAAGTTCTGATGTAACAAACTTAAAAAAACATAAGTCGTTTGCAAATAGGGTGTGCTCCCGGTTCTGAATTTGTATGACAAGAACCGGGAATTCTCGGCAAAACAGCGAAAACCTGTAAACTGCACAGTTCCACTAAGTTTAGTACAATTTTATGTAACTCCCATTAGCTTGAGAGCTTTAAAAATATCAGAATAGCTGCCAACTGGTACTTCGAAACGTTTAATTTAGTATTTTTATGCGGCGAAATTCGCTGCATACCTATTTCCACCGCAAAATCCAATACTGAATATTGTAATATTTCCTCGTTGCAATTCTGACTGCTTTCTGGCAGTTAATTAATTGTTTTTTAGGGTTCCGTACCTAAAGAGTAATCATCATCATCATATCGGCTGAAAGATGTCCACTGCTGAACATAGCCCCCCCCAAAAGATTACCACAATGATCGGTCTGGCGCCACCCGCATCCAGCGGACTCCTGCGACCTCACACACCTCAATAGTAATACAGAATCCCAATTACTAATTAGGATCCTGGCTCCGCTGTCTGTCTGTCTGTCATCAGGCTGTATCTCGTGAACTGTGATAGTGAGACAGTTTAATTTCCACAAATATTATGCTGTTTTTCTGTTGCCGCTATATAACAGCAAATTTCAAAGTTGAACAAAATAAATCGACGGCCCCTACGTAAGTTGTCGTAAGTCGAAAATGGCAAGTTTACAGGAGAGCACTTTAAAGTTTTAAATGTGTATGGTGGTCAGATAGTTCAACGGATTGCTTTGAAAATTGGCATAAACATTAATAAAGATACTGTCTTTATAATGATATAATTACTTTTTTGATATATTTCATATTTTTGCCGGAATTGCACTTACCACAGTATATGTCGGAGAAAAGAATCTAAAAATTGTGGTATGTATTACTAACTTCACTTTACGCTGGTGGTCATAAATGGTATTTTATCGTAAGTTATACATACTACGAGATACGTCGGAATTATGCGTGTAAGTTTTGTTGTATCTGTTATTTACTACATTATTTTGCGGAAACGTTGTAAAACTTTTTGTTAGTTACTATATTATGCCACTTAACAAACAATTTAATAGGAATGTTATGGAACCCTGATGGAATATTTTGAGAAATTTAAGCAGGTGAATAGTTTTTTGTGTGTTTTATTTTGAAAAATAGATCAGGTACAGTATTTTAGTGTACATTTTCTGGAAAATGTCGTGTTGAATGAAGACGAGATTATGTAGTTGAGTTTGATGTAGCTTCACTGTTTGCAAGTACTGGAAACTATAAGGGTGTATCAACCTTTTTCTGTTTGTTATTGCCATGGTTACGGTCGCCTGAGTCACGCTGGTTTTTTGGCCATGGCAATGACAGAAAGAAAAAAAGTGATTCACCCATAAAACTAACTAAAGATATTGTAGCTCGTAACGACCTACCTACTGTGTACATGAAATTCATCGAACATTTCTTTAATATTATCCTTGTTGGTCGAAAATGTCGAAATAAAATATTTTTGGATTTGAATTTCCTGAATAGTTGCTATTTCGTTTGGCGAGGGGAGTATTATTCGTAGATTGAAGCAAAGAGTTCTCTTATAATGTTGTAGTCCTGTTCCTGGTCAACATTTTCATGGAAAAAATTGAGCAGAGGGCATTCAAGAGTTGTCCGAATAGGCCGAGATGCTGATTACGAAATGTGGATGACGTTTTGCTGTAATTCCTGATTTCTGGTGTTGGTAAGTCCGTTCCTTAATGGGCCACCTACAAACATGTACTACATGCATGTTTGCATAATTTAAGTGTCATAATTTTTCATAAAACCAGCGTGACTCAGGCGACCGTAACCATGGCAATAACAGACAGAAAAAGTTGATTCACCCATAAAACTAACTAAAAATATTGTAGCTCGTAACGACTTACCTACTGTGTAGTGTACATGAAATTCATCGAACATTTCCTGAATAGTTGCTATTTCGATTGGCGAGGGGAGTATTATTCGTAGATTGAACCAAAGAGTTCTCTTATAATGTTGTAGTTCTGCTACTGGTCAACATTTTCATGGATGAATTTGAGCAGAGGTCATTCGAGAGTTGTCCGAATAGACCGAGATGCTGGTTACGAAATGTGGATGACGTTTTTGCTATAATTCCTGATAGGGTTGTTGATGTGTTACTTATCGATCTTAATGAGATGCATCCCAGAATAAATTCCACATTTAAGAGAGGTGGAAGGCACATTTCGTTTTCTTGATGGGTTAGTAATGCTAGGTCAGAATGATCGTATGTCACAAAAAGTCTATAGAAAACCTAACCTTTTCTCGCGGTCCTTTGATTCACAATACATGCGAAATGAGTTTATATCGTTTATTCATATCACATCATTCGCCTATTTCAGTTCACTGCTGGACACAGCTTAGGTATTTCCTATTACCTCCTGTTATCTAAATTATTACAAATGTTGCAACATGTCAGATGAGACGAGACGTTGGAGAGCTTGGAGAGTAATAGATAATAGATATGGTTGGTGACAAAGTCAGCGTACAAGGAGCTTAGGGACGTTTCGAAATCACCACACAGTAGACAGGGCACCAGTATTCTTGCCTGATATTAAAGGAGTGACAAACAAAATTGGACACCTATGACGCCGGAGCTTTGGCATTAAGACCATTTTGCGTCCTCATACCAATATGAGTATTTCTTATGCTCTCCAAAGGACGGGAATTCACTGGCAGCTCGGGTGTTTATAAAATACCGTACGCCTCCGGTAAGGAACGACATAATGAGTCTAGACTCGGAGCAAATGTGGAGTTTCAAGGACAGGGAGATAGACAACTCGGCTGTGGTGGACGCATACGATACAGGCGTTACATTTCATAAACGCTTTGATAAAGCGAGGATGCTGGTACGGTAAAGATGCTACCTGCCACGGAAGATATACAGAGCGATTAAGATTAATTTCAATCGGGATGGGGGCTGGACAGAGCCAACGGCATGGAAGCCGGTAATCTCCGAGCTAATAATGATTGGTTACGTAGTGTTTGGTGACACAAACCTGCAGTCGGACATGACATCAGTGCCGGCGCAAGACCACCATTTACCGAGTTTAACCGTTTAATTATAATTTTGTACACTTAGTACATAAAAACATGCTGAATGATGCATTAGAAACGTAATTTTGAAATTATTATCATAGACATGGCAGATTAATGACTTCTCTCACAGTGCAAAGACAAAAAAAAACAGTTAACAAAAATGCCTTCAGGTTCAACTACATCATAAATATGAGATCAATATTAAGTGTTTTTCAATGTAATTATAATCATAAAGAACAGTCATATAAGGCTAGTGATATGATCGTTTTGTGTTCGACACTATCACAAAAAATGCCGTTTTAAAACAGTGAATTCTGCATTTCTTTATCGTTTGGTTCAAAAGGAAGCGGCGAACCTGTATAATGAGCAGAAATTATTGAAATACGCAAACATTATAATTGTAAAGTGTAGTAACTCTGTATTTGATCCGGCGCATACTGTCTTAAATATCACTTACAATAGAAATTTAAAAACAATTTCCGACGAAAAATGTCCTAAGTACACATACAACACAAAAAAATTACTAAAATCCAACGTAAATAGTAGTATGTTAAACTTAAGACAAAACACCTATCTTAAACTCCGAAGTAAGTTGTGGTAAGTGATAACATACTACAGTATTCACCGGTATTATAAAAAAAATTCAAAATCCATACTAATTAATTCGCACCTGATTTCTGAGTGAAATCCAACAGATTGCCAACTTTGCTTAGTGGTTTTAAATCATTTTTATTTCTGAAGTGTCTTTTATTTCATCTCGGACCACTTTTTCTATTAACTCCAACGGCCGTTTCAAAAGTTAATATTGGTCTTGCAGGTAATTTGAGTTTGTTCCCGATGCAGTGTCTTACTTTTATCGAATAAAATGTATCGTTTATCCATTTTTGTCTCATCTAGTTGTTAGTTTATGGTAAAAAATGATCACTCACGAAAAACCTCTGCTCCACCGCGTATAAGATCGTAACTGGTACTTACGCTGCGCGAGCGCGGGTGGCCGCCCCGTATTAACTGTCTTAAGTACACTTACTACAGTATACGATGGTGCTTTTTTAAGATACGATAGTTTTCGTGTGTCAAAAACCTATTTGTAATAGGTTTTATAAATTTTTTCTTCGTGGAACGGAAACATTGCTAAAAGATATGATGTTTTATGAAATAAAAACAAAATCCCAAATTTCAAGTTACGACAACTTACGTAGGGGCCGTCGAAATATTTAAGGGGGTTTCCATAAAAAAATCGTGATTTTTTGCTCGTTTTTTAAGTTTTTTTATGATAAATTAATAATGTCACGGAACTCTTGTTGCGCGAGTCCGACTCGCATTTGGCCGGTTTTTTAATGGTGCTTCTACACAGACCTTACAACATAATATACAAGTATTTGGCATTCTTTTATTCTACCTAATAATATAATATAACATTGTCCTTGTTACACTTTGCTTTATAAAGTTATGTAGCAGAATCCATCATGGGTATGGGGGCACCATTATACTATGAAGAAGGCAAACAAGCATATGGCCTACTTGATTGTAAGATGTTACCGAAACCAATAGACGCCTGCAACTCGGAGTATCCAAATATTTAATTAACACTTTGAGCGCGGGGAACTCCCGAGGGGAGTTCTCTGTGGGAGGTCCATTTTCGCTACAAAGCGGAAAATTCACGGGATCGGCTACGAGCGCAGCACTCGCCCGCAATGAAAGTGTTAAGTATATGCCTACCTATTTGGAACTTGTTAAGTTGAACAGTTTTTAAATTCCTATTGGGATCATTGTCAGTCGGAAAAACAAAAGTTTGGACAACTCGGTAGTCAAAAGTTAACATCTTGTATAAATCTTTATCAAAAGTGAATATCTTTATTACATAGAGATGTAGCCCGGGAAACCTACTTGTACCGTTAATTGTTTTATCCCAGAATTTGTACATGAATTGCTTAACTTTAGGTAGGTATGTCCACCGAAAAGACGAGAACCTAAATCTGACTATGACCCAATTAGTCTAATTACAGAACTCCGCACTGAGCATGGCCCGACATGCTTTTGGCCGGTTTTTAGGGTTCCGTACTTCCGTAGTCAACTACTGTATTCTAGTGGGAAAGAGATGCATAAAAGGTAATTTACGCGGACGCCAGCGATTACCGCCACAAACTTATGAAAGTGTTACCTAATTTCATTACTGTATACGACCCTTTAAAATTTTAATGTGTTTATACAGTGTGCCTGAATTTCGGAGATAAAATTAATAGGCCAATTTCTTTCGTTACGTATAAATCAAGTTTCGTACCTCTCGTCAGCGGAAAATAAATTACGCCAAATGTAATCTTACTTTATTACCTGATATTGGACGTTTCCGAAGATATTAATAATAGAAGGAAATAGGAGAATAACCTAGCAATTTTCTTATAGTTAATTCTAATAAATGCCTGTGAAATTCGTATTACAATACATTATCCCAGTATCTCCACCAAACAGGCCGGAAAAATACTCTTAAAGTGATACAACACTATGAAACTCACATACATCCTTAGACTATGTATGTGTAACCTCATTCTATTATAGTCATTATGTGCATATACATAAAGAGTATTATAGCGTCTTATCATCACGCAGCAGCCTACCGCAAACCAAGATCGACTAAACCTCCCTGTCACACTTACCTATGAATTCAGAAGTGAGATAGAGACACGTGTTTCTAGGTCGGCAGGACTTGGTCATTGAATACTAAGTAATTGGAGTTTTCCTTGAGTGTCGTTTGCGTGACGCAAATCTCCGTTGAGGTAGTTCCCTTGGATACTGATTGGACGGATAGATTACCTCGTACAAGATTGTACATTATGAATAGAAAAATAGAATTTTCTCAAACATGCAATGAAATGTAATTACGTGCCTAAAAAGCGGCCGGGAAGTACCTCGTTGCCGGCCTAGGCCGGCAAGTGCCTCTTTTTTAATTTTCATTTGACATAGGGTTGTGACCTGGCATCTTGGCTTTTAGCCAATAATTATCTGTACCTAAGTAATATTAGTATTAAAGAAAATGATTGGCTAATTGTTGCAGTTATAATTAGGTATTTAAATTATATAATTTAAAATATGTACAATAACTACTCAAAATAATGTTTAATAAGCAGTATTATTTATACGGTGCGATCCGTCGGCCCCGATCACCGCATGCGATTAATTGGACCCAACAGACCGCATCGTCTAAACCGCTTTTTAAAAGTAAAAATTTGCACCTTTCAAACATGTCAAACTGAAAAAAAATGAGGCGTCGGTGTCGTATTTGATTTTTAAGGCCCCCTCGAAGATTGCCACAATGACCGGTCCTGTGCCACCCGCATCCAGCGGACTCATGCGACCTTCACCAGGTCATCAGTCCACCTTGTGGGGCCTACCAACGCTGTGCCTTCTGGTACGTGGCCGCCACTCGAGAACCTTCCCGCCCCAACGGCCATCGGTTCTACGCGCAATGTGCCCCGCCCACTGCCACTTCAGTTTAGCGATTCGGAGAGCTATTTCGATCATTTTGGTTCTGCTGCGGATGGTCTCATTTTTAATCCGATCTCGCTTAGTATAATATATTATAATAATATGATTAAAATTTACAAAACTTTAATGTTTTTTACAGTTACATGGTATGGTGACGCATAAGAATAACAAGAAAAAAAGGTGATTGACACATAAATAAAGTACAAGAAACATCTATTTTGTTGAGTTCTGTGATCAAAATAGTTTCCTCTGAGAGGAACATGATTGCTGGGATCCAATAAAGAGATGCTCAAGACAAGCTTTTGTTTATTCTTGTGCTTATTCCAATATTGTACGAAAACTGCGGAATTGATTTACGTTTATATATTATCCGATATAAATTGTAAGATACTGAGATTTATAACTTTACTACAATCTGTACTTAAATTATACTCTGTTTGATTTGGTGTTTAAAAATAGGTAAACAATCTTGCAGTAGCTTTTTATTGAAAACTACGAGTAGAAAATAAGTCTTAGCAAAATATACACAATATAACAAGGAAATACAGTGATTTACATTGTTTTTTATTCATTAAGTATCTAGTTTGGATTTTTATATGCATTTTTCAATAAAAAGATATTGCAAGACTATTTACCTTTTTTTAAACACCAAACCAAACAGAGTATAGATAGGGTAAAACTTCACTCTAAAATACGCTTAGGACCGTTACAGTACGACAAGTTAGCGCACCTGCTTAGATAAAACTTGAACCTAAAACGAGAGACAATGTCCAAGATTACTCAAAGCTTGAACACCACGATAACGGGGAAATTTCCATTAAACTTTCCCTTCACTTCCTACGCCTAAAACAAGCAAACTTTCTTCATTCAGCGATTCCTTTCAATTTCCCCCGGTGTTTTTAGATCTCTTAGAGCTTGGTCACACTGACCGACTCGATGACGGATTTTTGCAAAAATAAGATTTTATTGTTTTTTATATTATGTTATAGCAGAGTAGTCTAAAATAACAGACACGTATTCTTTTGTAGCTGCCCATATTCATCCTGCTGGGAGAAATTGTCCTTCATAGTCCTTTAATTTTTTCAGAGATGTTTAATCAAATCGTATTGACAATTAATTAAGTACCGATTTTTTTCAATTTTAGCGTGAAAAAATATTGGACACGTGTTATGTTTTTTTACCTCAGTCTCATATTTTATATAAAAAAAGACAGCGATTTTCATAGTCCAGCTTGTCAACATAATTTTAGCGTGCAATGTTTTATTTTCATCATCATCACACTTGCTGTCTAAGCGCGCCATCGTTTGCGTGCGTAGCGGGAGTAATAGAAAAGTGAAATTCCCTAGTGAGTAATAGAAATGTCAGTATCTCATTTAATAATATTATGTCTTAAAACTTTTTTTTTTGTCGGCAAGTGTGATGAAAAACATTGTATGCATCACGGTCGGTAAGCGGAATACTAACTCGAGTCATAAACTAAGACTCTTGTTAGTAATTTCGTACTTACCTCCCTTGATGCACAATGTACTATTGTTCGTAGCTATTTAATAAGTAATAAGTCTCATCTCTACAACAGTAACAAATCACAACAGAGCATAAACAGGAACATTTATACGTAATTCTGTTCTCGGCTATACAGAGTAAAGGTGGATTTAGACCAACTGAGCATTCGCTCATTCTATCTCCCACTCTACGAAATCAACGAATTTCGACGAATCACGTTTCGTGTATCGGACGCATTTCGTAGAGTGGGGGATAGAACAGCGAATGCTCTTTTGGTCTGTATGCACCTTTAAAACATTAAATTGTAGCAAATCGTGCAATTTATCTTCCAAACTAAAGCTATTTGGTACAATTCAGAAGTTACAATGTTTGCACATGGTTTCGTTAAAGTTTAAGATATGAATATGTTATGGTAACACACCGTTTTGACAGCTCATACATATTCTACCCCTGTATTCTGTATATTGGGGTAGCGTTGTTTACGATGCGTGATGTTACATTTTCGAGGTTGACTATGTGTCAGTGTGACACTGTTAAAATTTCAAGAACATACAGGGTGATTTTTTTTCACCGTTCAAATTTTAGAGGGTTGACGCTGAGATCATATAAATGAACTTTTACTATGAGACTGACATTCAATTTGAGGTAAAAATTCTGAGTTTTCATACATTTCCGCCTACTAAACTAATATCCCGGGGTTTAATAGGGTACATCAGATTTTTTTCATTGAATGTATAGTGACCTTTGTCCAACTTGTAAAAAAATGAAGAGAGATAATGAAGTTGTAAATGAGGTTATTGGACTCGAGATAGGAGATCTATTAAATATTCCATTATCAGGGTATCGACTGGTGGCCTCTCTGATTAGATTTCCGATTACTCGGTCCGTTATTGGATCTTTTAATTTTGCATTAGTCGGATGATTACAAAGAATTTTGTTTTTTTAATCTGTTATTTTCCTTAAATCAAATAAACAATAAATATATATCTGACCCAAGACCTATTTGCCCCGTGAAGCCGAGCCAGAACATGTCTTTGGGCACCGAGAACACGTCCATATATCCGAAGACAAGGTTACTCGGAGGCTGAGCGTGAGGAGTTACAGAACAGCTAAACTACAAGATGGCCCATATAAGACCAGAAAAGACCATAGAGGTACACTACTAATATATATTATGGCCCCATGACAGAATGTCAGAGCTAGTGTCTGTAAACTAAATATCCAACTCCCACTACATTGGTGCCCTTAATTTATTTTAGAAATTGAATGGCTAAAAGTGTATACTAATTCCACTCTGTAACACTGGTTTTATCACTAAGTTTTAACATTGGTTTTTCGTACCGACTAATTGAGTATGTATATCGTCATCATAGTGGACACATTACTGCGATCGCCAATTCGCTTGCCCAGCGTGGCGATTATAGGCATTTACCTCCTAATGCGTCTATATGCATAGTTAATAGGAGAGGCCTACGTCCAGCAGTGGACTATCATAGGCTGATGATGATGATGATGAAGATGATGATGAATTGAGTATGGTAAAAGGACTGTCAATTTCAGGTTACATTAATTAGTAAAAAAAATTAAATTTGGCTTTGACTGGTCTAAATTTTGCTGTAGAACTACAAAATATGGAAGTAATGTAGGAATTGCTCTCTAACATGGCCTTCGAAAAAACTGACCTGATTCCCAAACACGCCGACACTGCACGCCGATGACACCTGGTCGGCGCCGAACCACACCGCGGCCAGTCGGGGCGGCACGTTCAGGATGAACACCTGCGACACGGCCACCACCGTCTGCCCCGTGAAGCCGAGCCAGAACATGTCCTGGGGCACCGAGAACACCAGATATGCTCCGAGACAAGATTTGTAGGACGCAGAGCATAAGGAGTCACAGACCAGCTACGAAATTGACCACATAAGACTAGAAGCCAACATTGCCTGATGGCAATAGTAATGAAGACGGACTAAATAATAGCCTTCAAAAGAGTACCTACTACCTTTTACTTAGAAATATTATAATGAATGTGTCTAATACTGGTTTCATTGTACTATATGCTGTCTAATCCTGGTTTCATTCTACTGCATGCCTTTGTACTCATTTAGTATGAAAAAGTGACTGTTTCATTCAGATTTAGTTTTCTCGCAGAACCTGGCGTTGTTATTTAAAGCTTCTTAATGCAATATCACATCCGTCGGGGACTATCCACTATTACATAGCCACTCACTTGCTTCATGTAGCTTTTGTTACATGTCATCATCACTCTTATTTTACATGGACATAGAGTCTATCGCAAAAATCAAAGCAAGTGAGTGGCTATAGTAATTTATAGCTATGTGCCGTGTCTCCCTTTGACAAAACTGACCTGATTCCCAAACACGCCGACACTGCACGCCGATGACACCTGGTCGGCGCCGAACCACACCGCGGCCAGTCGAGGCGGCACGTTCAGGATGAACACCTGCGACACGGCCACCACCGTCTGCCCCGTGAAGCCGAGCCAGAACATGTCCTGGGGCGCCGAGAACACCACCAGATATGCTCCGAGACAAGATTTGTAGGAGGCAGAGCATAAGGAGTCACATACCAGCTACGAAATTGACCACATAAGACTAGAAGCCACCATTGCCTGATGACAATAGTAATGAAGACGGATTAAATAATAGCCTTCAAAAGCGTACCTACTCGTACTACCGTTTGCTTAGGAATATTATAATGAATGTGTTTAATACTGGTTTCATTCTACTGCATGCCTTTGTACTAATTTAGTATGAAAAAGTGACTGTTTCATTCAGATTGTACAAAGTACAAATTTGAAAGGTTTAGTTTTCTCGTTGAACCTGCCGTTGTTATTTAAAGCTTCTTAATGCAATATCACATCCGTCGGGGACTATCCACTATTACATAGCCACTCACTTGCTTCATGTAGCTTTTGTTACATGTCATCATCACTCTTATTTTACATGGACATAGAGTCTATCGCAAAAATCAAAGCAAGTGAGTGGCTATAGTAATTTATAGCTATGTGCCGTGTAGCTCCCTTTGACAAAACTGACCTGATTCCCAAACACGCCGACACTGCACGCCGACGACACCTGGTCGGCGCCGAACCACACCGCGGCCAGTCGGGGCGGCACGTTCAGGATGAACACCTGCGACACGGCCACCACCGTCTGCCCCGTGAAGCCGAGCCAGAACATGTCCTGGGGCGCCGAGAACACCGCCAGATATGCTCCGAGACAAGATTTCTCGGAGGCAGAGCATAAAGGAGTCACATACCAGATACGAAATTGACCACATAAGACTAGAAGCCACCATTGCCCTAAGCTACGAAATTGACCACATAAGACCACCATTGCCTGATGGCAAAAGTAATGAAGACGAACTAAGTAATAGCCTTCAAAAGCGTACCTACTACCTTTTCCTTAAGAATATTATAATGAATGTGTCTAATACTGGTTTCTTTCTACCTGCATGCCTTTGTATTAATTTTGTATGAAAAATGACTGTTTCATTCAGATTATATAAAGTACAAATTTGAAAGGTTAGTTTTATTGTTGAACTGCGCGTTGTTATTTAAAGCTTCTTAATGCAATTTCACATCTGTCGGGGACTACCCACTATTACCTATAGTAATTTACAGATGTAGTGAGAAATGACTTGCCTTCGGAAACATTCGTCAACGTTATGCTGTTTCAGTCTATCTCACTGAGACTGACAGTAATAGCTGTCATGCTACTTCAGTCAGACTCGGTGACACTGCCTGAAACAGCATGTGTTTACGAACGTTTCCGAAGGCAAGTAATTTCTCACTACACCTGTACAGCTATGTGCCGGCTAGCTCCTTTTGAAAGAACTGACCTGATTCCCAAAAACGCCGACACTGCACGCCGAAGACACCTGGTCGGCGCCGAACCACACCGCGGCCAGTCGGGGCGGCACGTTCAGGATGAACACCTGCGACACGGCCACCACCGTCTGCCCCGTGAAGCCGAGCCAGAACATGTCCTGGGGCGCCGAGAACACCAGATATGCTCCGAGACAAGATTTGTAGGACGCAGAGCATGTAGTCACAGACCAGCTAAGCTACGAAATTGACCACATAAGACTAGCCACCATTGCCTGATGGCAATAGTAATGAAGACGGACTAAATAATAGCCTTCAAAAGCGTACCTGCTACCGTTTGCTTAGGAATATTATAATGAATGTGTCTAATGTTTCGTAACTTACACGTTCTTATTTTTATAATTTTTATTTTTTCGTCTCTGTGTTTTATGTGTGCTACGAATAAAGTTATTTCTATTTCTAATACTAGTTTCATCATTCTACTGCATGCTTTTGTATTAATTTTGTATGAAAAAGTGACTGTATTATTCAGATTTAGTTTTCTCGCAGAACCTGGCGTTGTTATTTAAAGCTTCTTAATGCGATATCACATCCGTCGGGGACTATCCACTATTACATAGCCACTCACTTGCTTCATGTAGCTTTTGTTACATGTCATCACTCTTATTTTACATGGACATAGAGTCTATCGCAAAAATTAAAGCAAGTGAGTGGCTATAGTAATTTATAGCTATGTGCCGTGTAGCTCCCTTTGACAAAACTGACCTGATTCCCAAACACGCCGACACTGCACGCCGACGACACCTGGTCGGCGCCGAACCACACCGCGGCCAGTCGGGGCGGCACGTTCAGGATGAACACCTGCGACACGGCCACCACCGTCTGCCCCGTGAAGCCGAGCCAGAACATGTCTTGGGGCACCGAGAACACCTTCAGCCACGCGCCTAGACATGTCCCGAAGGAGCCGATGATGGTTGTCACTCGGAGGCCCTGAGGACAAAGATGGATGAATGTAGAATCAAATATATCATGAAATGTGTCAATACGGTATTATATTAGCCGGAAGACGTCTACTGCTGAACATAGGCCTTCCCCAAAGATTGCCACAATGACCAATCCTGCGCCACCCGCATCCAGCAAACTTCTGCAACCTTCACCAGGTGGCTTATAATGGTCCCGTTTTATCAATTTATCATGCTACGCATCACATTCGCACTGGCATACTTGTTAGAATGTGACGGCAACGACGACAAACGATTAGACGCGGTACCATCATAAGCCTACAGGTTGCTTAGCCTAGTTGCCATCGCTAACGCTTAGTAGTGTATCGTAGTGTCTCCCCTCTGTCACTCTTTAATATCAATGCGACAAAGACTGTTGGCTGCCTTTCGTTTACGATTGACGATTAAACGTTAGCGATTGGCAACTTGTCTAAGCACCCAGGCACGGTATACTACCTTATAATTAATTTTTTGCCGAATATCGCTTGCCTACCAACTTTTCCCAGATGAATTACCAGGCCTAACTAAAGATGACATTCTGCAGTTGTATACGATAGTCGATAAGTAATAATTGTAATAAATGTATTAAATGACAGATTCTTACGAAAAGTCACGTGACCATTTCCATACATTGTTACGGTCACGCGACTTATTCTTGGCTAGGATTGCTGATGATAATTATTGTTCATCTACTTTCATTTGACCGAATTTTCATTTACTAACTTAGTAAGGTTAGATCGAAATAATAATAATATGTGAAAGATACGTCAGCCAAACGTTACCGTTGGTAAATGACCTTTCAGCGAAATGAAATTCGGTTTTAAATGGTTGTCAATTGATATTATGCAAAATGACTTTAGGCTGTAAATTGGAGAACCTTATTCAAAAATTGTATTTAATTAGGTAGTTATACTAAATTAAATGGTGCATAATTAAGCGCTACATTTTAGAGACAGAAGAGTACACTGCCGCAGTACAATTTAATCCGAATTCCTTCCACAGCGTGTGAGAGAGAAATTACTTGATGCATTCTAACGTAATTCGCAGTTTAACACTTGGATGTGACTATAAATGTGGCAGATGAAATAATGTATTGTGCTGTATATTTCCAGGAAAGTGTGTTTTGTTTTGGGCAACAGTAAATTGCAAAATAAATATATTACTATGTAAATCGTATGTCAAGGATTATTTACCGGTAAGTATTATTTAAATAAAAGTATACCGGTATCATTGTTCGGTAATTATCCATTTTAATCGTAGTATTTTCAGTTTGTCCAGTAAATTTTATTTATTTTATTTTAGTTACATGGAAAACCAACAGCGCTATAATGTATCTATTAAATGCAATTAATTTATGTATTAAATGCAATTACAAATCAAATTCAATATTGAAAAATGCAAATGCCGACCGATTTTTTTATCACTACGTTAACGATTCCTGCCACATATCGCATAAAATCTATTATAACGAAAAATACTAAATTAAAACAGTAAAATATAGTTTTCACATGGGAATTGTTACTGATTTCGTATTCCTATTTTGCCTTTCAGTCGTAGGTATGTCATATTCGCGGCATGATTGTAAAACCTGGTAATAAAATACATAATACTAGAACGCTTAAGTAAGGTTTTAAGAGTTAAACCTTCTCAGTTGAATGTTCACTTATCCTACAATAAAAAGACAGAAAAAATCCTTCTTATCTCGTTATGTTTTCAAATAATGCATGACGAAATATGCGAGTCGAATTAGTGTAATCCAAATAATCATCCATTTGCATTGCGCTCGAATCACAACAGTGTAATATAATTGCCATATGATAAAAAAAAAATTGCGAATGCCACGGCAGCAGGGTGCTTAGCCAAGTTGCCAATCGCTAACGCTTAGTAGGGTATCGTAGTTTTCCCTTTCTGTCACCCTTTCAAATTAGTGCAACAGACAGTTAGCTGCCTTTCGTATACGATTGACGAATAAGCGTTAGCGATTGGCAACTTGCCTAAGCACCCAGATGCTTGGGATCCACGATCTACTAATGCGGTTCAGTTTAGGATCTAATCTGAATCGCGATGTCTCAGTTCCATCTGACAAGCAGAACCTAAACTGAATCGCATTTAAGAATTGAGCTTATGGTAGGCCCACTGCTTATATATTTGTGAGCACCCTATATAGCCGCTGCGATATATCTGGGACCCGTTTCTCGAAAGCTTGTAACTTGTAATACAAGTGAAAGTCTCTTTTTAACCGACTTCAAAAAAAGGAGGAGGTTCTCAATTCGACTGAATTTTTTTTTTTTTTTTTTTGTTGTATGTATGTTACCTGATATCTCCGAGAATAGTGAACCGATTCTAAAATTTCTTTTTGTGATCGAACGTGTATTACCCCGAGATGGTCCCATTGGCACCAAGTTGGGGTCTGATGATGGGATCCTGGAGAAATCGAGGGATCTCTTCAAATGTTATAGGTACATGTATGGCGCTTTTGGTAATTTTCATTCATTTACAAGAATTTGCATTCAGAAAGTAGGATTTGAGGAAACCAATGATGGAAACAAATCGGGAATCTTGGAGAAACCGGTTGAAGTCGGTTTTTTAAATTTTTAATTTGGTGATTATTGACACCATAAGTTAGATAAGGGGTCTGGTTTGATAACACAGCTTGTAGCTTGTAATCAGAGACCGGACAAACGTGCGTCATTGTTCGCAATAATATGGACATGACTCCAAATTTGATTGAATAATTAATCATTTAATCACCTTTATAAAATTACCTGTTTGACACCGGTAACTATGGAAACCTCGGTAAATAGTCACTTTAAAGCTTCGAAATCAAATTGCAAGAAATTATTCGTTAAATTATTCATTTAATCAACTTTGGGGTCATGTACATATTATTCCGAACAATGACGCACATTTGTCCGATCTCTGCTTGTAATACAAGCGGAAGTCCTTATCTAATTAATGGTGACAAAGAGACTTCCACTTGTATTACAAGTTAGGTACAAGCTTTTGAGAAATAGGCCCCTGATGGCGACTGCACGAATAAACACTTGTTGCAAGATTCAATGCAAGTGCATAATGCCAATCCCAATCCAATAAAGAGGTAGAGTGCAAGTGCTATTCATAGATGCTAGCTGCTACGTATTTCATAATAAAACCAGCTAATAAAATCCGAAACGTCCGAAAATTATGGAGGTTGGGAACCGGTTTAGTGTATACCGGTAAAACTAAAAAGCGGTTTACTTCGGCTATACTCAGAAGTTTCGTTTGAAACCCAAACATTTCGGTAGTTGATTTAATTTCAAATACAAATAAATAGATTTATTCAACGGAAGTCTAAGCCACGAGTATAAAATTGGCTGGTTTTAATTTTCTTTTGGATGAAACCGGTTTTTATTGCGTTATTCCGGTTTTAATAAAATAAATAATAATGCTTAAGAAAGTTGTCCTCACATATAATTTGAGGGTAACGGTTCCATGAAAAATATTGAAATGAAATGGTTTTATGTTAAGTGAATTTAACCGGTTTTTGAGATCACTACTACATATATATATTTATTTTCAAAACTACATATTACGTACATAAATTTAATCTACCTAACCTATATCTAAGATTGGCCCTTGTGGGATTGTACCGAGGATGCTGGCGGCATTTCCTCGCTGTATCGCAATACTGATGCGTTGTGCGAGGAAGTCGAGTTGTGTTTTTGAGATTGACTAGGGGTCTAAAACTTTTAGACATCTCATTCTAGTTGCAACGTTTTGTGAATTAAAGTGCATTTGTGGTTTACTTCACTTTTATTAGATTCAGGGTTTTAGCGAGCTATTGAAAAGGCGGTTAGAGCACTGATATGTGAAAAGAGCTGTACTGGTTTCGTACAATATTTGAGGAGATGAAACTTCACTAGAAATTCAGTGTAAAGAAAATACTTTAAATTAGCGTCTATATTTGAGTAAATTTTTGAAACGTAGTAAATATAATAAGGACCTCAGCAACGAGTAGGTACGATTTTGTAACGATTGCCGTAGAACCTAAGGTTTAATTGTTTAAGGAATTGTTAGTTGAAATCGTGAAACGTGTGATTGACGTAACTAAAAATCGAACAGCTGGCTCCTTCCTCGTACAACGCATCAGTATTGCGATACAGCGAGGAAATGCCACCAGCATCCTCGGTACAATGCCACAAGGTCGGATGTCTTTGTATTTAAATATCTATTATGTATATCGTCGCCTAGTACCCACATAACAAGCCTTAACTGAGATTACCGTGGGACTAGGTTGATTTGTATATGATGTCCCAAGATATTTATTTATTTTACTCACTCCAATGAATAGCTCGTTAAAAAATCGCGCAGCCAAAAATATTTAATTTCGCCTACTACGTTCGTTTAATAATAGAATCCCCTCGCCAGGAATCCCAAACTTTGCGTCCTTAGCGCCGAGCCTAATGAACCCATTATTACGTCACGGAAGCAATCAATTTCGGCTCTAGGCCGCAAAGTTACCGGTTTCGTCCCGGTTCGATTTGACTTGTACTTAGTTAGATATAAGCTTAAGATTGTATGATCATGCGGATTTCATTTGGAAGGGAAATCACTTGCGTGGAATAATTTGTAGGTATCCGTTTAGTATCCAATAGATGAATTGAAACATGTCGAGTAATTTTCGAAGTAAATCACTTAAGTAACCTATAATTTCACAGAAATCTGTATGTATTTGTACAATTTTTGACGCAGTTAGTTACATTGGTCCTGTGTTTATCGTTTACCGTCGTTGCCGCCACCTTCGCAGTACGCAGTGCGAAAGTGACGCCAAGCACGATAAACGATAAAGATATCACAAAAAAGTTAACTTCGATGTCAGTTTTGTAATGACAACTAAGCATTAATTATAAACAAAAATATTTGTTTATCATTTAGTCCAGAAAGAATACGCGTTTATGCAATTTAAAAACATGAATAAAGTTGATGTACGTAAATATTTAATGCTTAAATTGTCGTTACAAAACTGACATCGAAGTTAACTTTTTTATGAGTGTTAAGCTAATTGGGTGTCCCTAGAAGTGAAACTGCCCAAAGATGGGACCATGGTATAGTTATTTATTATACAAGGATACAAAGTTGTATTTTACCTGCTAGTATGAAGTTGTAACACAAACACGCGAAAGGACTGTATAGTTGACTCACGAACGAAGCGAGTGGTCCTAAAATAGAATCATGATCGTAGTGAGTGTTTTAACATACGAGAAGTAAAATACATTTGCAGCGAGGAAATTAAAAAAAAAGAGAAGGAGTCGGTGAAATTGACGCTGCCTGTCTGTCTGGCTGTTCGCAGCATAGCTCAGTTGCCGTTAGCACTAGAAATTTTAAATTTGGTAAA